>CAUYQU010074300.1:0-13918 GCA_963574635.1 Cheracebus regulus
GCTGTTCTCCTTGTGGCGATGGGACCAGCGGAGCCCGACTAAAAGTTAGGCACCCAGTCCCGTATACTCCGCACCGAGAAGCGCCGCGCCGGCCAAAAGAGTCGCGCTGGCGACCCGTGTGGCTCCTTCACCGGGAATCTCCCAGTTTGTGGGCATCAAAAATTCGTCTGCAATTGTGGTGTCCACCCGCTCTCTGCGCTTTCACTGGGAGCTACAATCCTGAGCTGCTGCTACGCGGCCATCTTGGATCTCTCTCTGCCAGGTGATGAAGTTTTTCTGTTTCTTAGTTTTCCTTTGGCGGATGCCTGTTCCCCACAGAGCCGGACCTTCCCAGGTTCACTGTACTTGCTGTGAAACTCTCAGTCCTCAGCGCTTCCAATTGCTGTTTTCCTCGTGGGGATGGGACCAGCCGAGCCCGTCCGTCCCGTATACTCCACACCGGGAAGCGCTGCGCTAGGGGCACCGGCAAAACAGCCGCGCCGGCCAAAAGAGTCATGCTGGTGACCCGTGTGGCTCCTCTGCCAGTAATCTCCCAGTCTGTGGGCAACAAAAATTCATTGGAAAGTGCGGTGTCCACTCGTTCTCTGTGCTTTCACTGGGAGCTACATTCCTGAGCTGTTGCTAATCGGCCATCTTGGATCTCTCCGAAACCAGATTTTAATTAAATGTGTTTTATTAAATTTGGTGGTGGGGGCGCGGTCGAGGAGGCAGTTGGTCTAATACTACAGAGATAATGCAGGCCTGAAATGCTGTATTAGTCCGTTTTCACACTGCTATAAAGAACTTTCCTGAGAATGGGTAATTTATAAAGTAAAGAGATTTCATTGACTCACAGTTCCACATGACTGGGGAAGCCTCAGGAAATTTACAATCATGGCAGAAGGTAAAGGGGAAGCAGGCACCTTCTTTGCAAGGCAGCAGGACAGAGAGGGAGTGAGAGCACATTTTACCATTTATAAAACCATCAGATCTCGTGAGAATTCACTCACTATCATGAGAACAGCATGGGGGAAACCACTCCCATAATCCAATCATACTTGGATTACAAGTCCCTCCTTCAACAGGTGGGGATTACAATTCAAGATAAGATTTGGGTGGGGACACAGAGCCAAACCATATCAAATATACTGGCAGCACACAGGAAAAGCTGCAGGTATGTCTAGGAAACAGAAACAAGACATGGCAACAAACACATTTAAGAAAAATCTGGTTTATTGGCAATGTTGAAGGTAGGTACTTCTCATTTCTTGTTACAGGCCCCGTGGACCACATAGTGTGTATAGCCACATTCCCTCAGTATCCAGTATCTGTGGGAGACTGGTTCCAGGACCAATCCTCGAATGTTCAAGTCTCTGATAAAAAATGCTACAGTGTTTGCATAAAACCTATATACATCGTCTCATACTTTGTCATCTGTAGACAATTTCTAATACCTAATATAATGTAGATGCTATGTAAATAGTTATATTGTATTGTTTACAGACACAATTTTTTATCCTATTTTTGATCTGAGGTTGTTTGAATTCATGGATGTGACACCTATGGATATGGAGAGCAAACTATATTTGCTTTCTTCTCTGTGCAGGGGAAATAAATTTGACTCCTATATTAGTCTGTTCTCACGCTGCTAATAAAGACATACCTGAGACTGGGTAATTTATAAAGGAAAGAGGTTTAATAGACTCACAGTTCGGCATGCCTGGGGAGGCCTCAGGAAACCTACGATCATGGCAGAAAGGGAAGCAAACATGTCCTTCTTCACATGGCAGCAGGAAGGAGAATGAGTGCCCAATGAAGGGGAAAGCCCTTTATAAAACCATTATTTCTCGTGAGAACTAATTCATTATCATGAGAACAAGATGGGGAAATGGCCTCATAATTTAATTATCTCCACCTGGTCCCTCCCACGACACATGGAAATTATGGGAACTACAATTCAAGATGAGATTTGGGTGGGGACACAGTCAAACCATATCAACTACAGAGGGATGGGAGTGAGTGGCATGGAGTAAAATAAGGAAACTGGTGTCATCCTGTCCCCTTCCTGGGAAGGGACGATTCCAGATGGAGAGGGAAGCTCAAATTCCAGGGCTCAAAATCAGCTGCTCTGACTCAACTTCATTTATGCCAGAAAACCAACCAAAACAAGCCTGGGCCACATGGTGAAACCCCGTCTCTACAAAAAATACAAAAATTAGCCAGGTATGGTGGCTTGCGCCTGTATTCCCAGCTACTTAGAGGGCTGAGGTGGGAGGATCACTTTAGCCCAGCCAGGAGGCAGAGGTTGCAGTGAGCCAAGATCATACCAATGCATTCCAGCCTGGGTGATGGAGTGAAACCCTGCCTCAAAAAAGAAAAAAGAAAACAAAAAGAAAGCTAACCAAAAGTCAGAGCAAGGTCAAGCCTCTAGGTTTCTGATCTGGAAAACTAACAGCACCATCTGACAATAGCATATGGGAGGAGGGGCAGATTTCAGAGGGAGAAGTCAACTGACTAAATTTTAGATAAATTCAGTCTGAGGTATCTATGGAACAGTCACCAGATATACCCAGTAAGCAACTGAAAATACAGATTCTGAAGCTCATGAGAAAATTCTAAAAATACAGCTCTGACAGTCAGAAGGGTAAAGGTTCTTTCATTAATGTGTCTCTCTACCATTTCTATGCCAGAATCTCCCCCCAGGTATTCCTTAATATACATGCAAAGTAAGATGAAAACTATTAGACAAAAACTATTTTTAAGATTGTACCAACTTCCCTAGTGGTGTGATGAACTATAAGAAAAGAAGACATACAGCACAATTTTTTTCTTCCACAAATTAGAGTGGAGAAACCTTCGTACTGCAATGTATTTTTAAAGCTCTAAGAAAAAAATGTATCAAATAGAAAAAACTAATGATCCCTAGTCTATCTTCAAGAAATGGTTGTGAGAACAGACATCGCTCCAGCATTTTCCATCATTTCGTCAGGCTCTGACTTTTTACAAGGCATAAGTCAATGAAATCCTACCAGTGGTCCTTCTGGGTGATATAGCCTGTCAAGAGTCAATCTAGGCCAGGTGCAGTGGCTCACGCCTGTAATCTCAACACTTTGGGAGGCTGAAGTGGGCAGATCACTTGAGGTCAGGAGTTTGAGACAAGCCTGGACAACATAGTGAAACCCTGTCTCTACTCAAAATACAAAAATTAGCCGGGTGTGGTGGCGGGCGCCTGTAGTCCCAGCTACTCCGGAGGCTGAAGCAGGATGATTGCTTGAATCTGGGAGGCAGAGGTTGCAGTGAGCTGAGATCACAACACTGCACTCCAGCCTGGGCAACAGAGCAAGATTCCATTTCAAAAAAAAAAGGAACCAGGAATGGTGTAAAGATTTCACTGCATTCCAGCCTGAGTGACTCTATCTCAAAAAAAAGAGTCAATCTGCTGAAATCACAGAAAATATGTAACCCTCTTACTGTATCAGAGGAGAAAGATTTTAATAAGATTAGAACAAAGTAGAAGAAAGAAAAATTTTAGTAAAAGCAGAAAATCACCTGGTCTAACCCTCTCATTTTATGGAAGAAGAAACTGAAATTCAGAGACTAGAAATTTCTTTGAGCAGAGTTCATTCCTGGGGCATTGCTGTCCTGAAATCAGTCATCTCTCTTCTTGTTGAAAGTCTTCTGGAAACATCCTGTCACTCCAGATGTTTTTCCATAATAAATGAATGACACTGTCCTTGAATGTATCACCGTCTATAAATGTCATTTCTCTGATACTTTTCATTTAAAGTGGGTTTTTGTGTTAAAATATGCAATTTTATTAAGCCCTGGTCAAATAAATTAGCCTCTATAAAATGTTTCTTCTTTTAGACCTTATTTCTCATTACAATTTTCCATTTTCTCAGCTTCCTTCTCATTATGAAAAGAGCATTATCTAACATTTAACTTGTCCTGGGCAATCGAGAGTAGGAGAGACTCACAGGCGCCCCCTGCCTTTAGTTTTACACCCAAGGGAGAGATCCCAGGTAATGCTCGCGTCACAATCAGCACACTTCTCAGTGGAGCAGGGAAGAATTAATTCATCACTAGGCCAGCTAAAACGTGGTCCCAATATCTCTGCAAGGACCTCTCTGTATCTCGGAGTGGTGGGGACAGAGAAGGGAGCCGGCAGATGGGGGGGCAAGACTTAACCTCAGAACTGTTAAAGTAACAAATCAACAAACAATACCTTCATCTTCACAGTAAATATTATCTACTGCACGTAATATTTATAGTCCATCTGATCCTCTTTAGCTTACAAAAAAAAGATTACAGATTATCTGCTTAAGTGGAAAAAAATCTAAATTTTAATTTATGGCACCAGAAACAATGTGAGTTTTCTTTGTCAGAAAGAGTCAGCAGAGGGAGCTCAACACGTCTGCTGTTCGAAAGAGCTTTACTTATGCACTTGTCTCATTCCAGCCACCAACAGCCCCAGCAATGAAAACTGCCAAAGAAGCAGCCACAATTCCCGTCCCCACATGTTTACAAAGGAGCTTGTCCACTCGACGCCTGGCAAAAAATGTCACAGTTCTAACCTTATACACTGTTGGTGGGAATGTAAATTCGTTCATCTATTGAAAATAGTAAGGTGATTTCTCAAAGGACTCCAGATAGAAGTACCACTGGACCCAGAAATCCATACAGAACTACCAATCCGAATGGAACTACCATTTGACCCAAGATCTACTCAAAGGAAACCACTGTATTAAAAAGACAACTGCACTCCTATGATTATCACTGCACTATTCACAATACCAAAGTATGGAATCAACCTAAGTGTCCATCAATGGATTACTGGATAAAGGAAATGTGTATCTAGACTATGGAATACTACAGAGCCATAAAAAAGAAAGGAATCATGTCTTTTGCAACAACATGGATGAAACTGGAAGCCATTATCTTATGAAATAACTCAGAAAATCAAATACGCAT
Source organism: Cheracebus regulus (assembly GCA_963574635.1). Lineage (NCBI taxonomy): Eukaryota > Metazoa > Chordata > Mammalia > Primates > Pitheciidae > Cheracebus > Cheracebus regulus. The sequence goes on from CAUYQU010074300.1 coordinate 4,951, forward strand.
GTTCTCACTTTTACCTGGGAGCCAAAATGAGTACACATGGACATAAAGAGGGAAGTAACAGACACTGGGGACTCTAAAAGCGGCGAGGGTAGGAGGGGTGTGAAGGCCGAAAAATTACCCATGGGGTACAATGTTCACTATTTGGGTGATTAGTATAGAAGCCCAAACTTCACCATTACACAATATATCCATGCAACAAATCTGCACATGTACTCCCTGCATCTTAATGTGTGTGTGTGTATCACAGCTCAAGTCCAGGCGCGTCTCCCCCTTTTGACAGCGACCATAAATCCCTTCACACACCCCGCCCTCCAGAGACAGGAAGGGCCTGGGGTGCGGCCAGCCCTGGCGTGGGGGTCTCACAACACGCAGCAGAGAATACAGCGCTAAGCCGTGTGTACAGCCGCGCCAAGCACCGCAGATTATGCGGGAGAAGGGGTCTGCCTTCCCCATGCGCCCCAGGAAAGGGCTGACGTCACCCTCCCCTCGCAGCCCCGCCGGGGGACCCCTTCTGCGCAGGCGCGTGCGGGGAGGGACAGCAAGATGCGAACAAAATCCTTCCAGCCCGCGACTCCGCGTCCCCTCTCAGCCCTCCCCGCCCCCATTCTGTCGCCCCCTCCCTCAGCGCACACCAGGTCTGGGCTTGAGGTACATTCAGCTCGAAGGTCCAGGAGGAGACACCCTCTGAGACGCCACCATTGGCGAGCAGAAACAGGTTCCACCCCTATGGAGAGGAGAGAAAGGGCTTTTCTCAGACAGCAGACCCACCTCTTTTGAGTCTTCTCCGCCATCGTACGGCCCCGATTGCAGCAGAGATCTACACCACCGCCTGGGTAGAGCGATAATTCCACATGCGATTGGAGAACCTGGCAGAGTTGGGAGGGGGGTGGAGCCGGGGTGGGGCGGAGGATCCTGGGGGCGGGGCCAGGGAAGCTCGCGGCTCTCGCCCTTGTTTGCGTCGACTCTGGGCGCGCAGGACTGTGAGTAGGGGCGGTGCGGGGCTGCTTGCAGATTGTAGCCCTGTCCTCGAGTCTGTAGACCCTAATTCGCAATAGCGGTTGGCCGGGCGCAGCCCAGCACTCTGGGAGGCCGAAAGGCCGAGGCAGGGGGATCGCTCGAGGCCAGGAGTGCGAGACTAGCCTGGGTAACTAGTGAGACCCTCGCTCCCTTAAAAAAAAAAAAAAGCCTGACTTGGTGGCCTGCCCCTGTACCCCCAGCTGCTCGAAGGGATCGCTTGAGCCCAGTGAATCTGCAGCGAGCTATGCCCACGCCACTGCACTCCATTCTGGGCTACAAAGCTAGACCGTATCTCTGATGAAAGAAAAAAAAATCTGTTTATTGCCATCAAACGCGCGTTATGCCTCATTTTTACCCACTCCCTTCCATAGGCGTGATCACACCCTAAGGATATTCCTCTGACCTCGCGAATGCTCCGTTTCAGCCTCTGGCTTTCTCTACACATTAGGGCTCCTCCTGGCCCTTTTCTCGCTCTATATGAGCGCATCCTCCCCGTAGGTTAAGTGCCCTCCACCTGCTTACTCTCAAATGAATGTCTCTGGTTCTGCCCTCTCTGCAGATCTTCACACCTGATATTCGGTTGACTAAACATCTCCACTCAGAGTCATATCAAACCTAAAACTTCCAGAACGGGACTTTCCATTAACACTCTCGTCCTCCCTCCAAACTGCTGCTTTTTTGATCTACACCATTTGCCCAGTTGCTCAAGCTGGACACTCAAGAGTCACCCTGGCACTCCTCACCCCTACATCTGTAATAGACCTGCAAGTTTTGCTGGTCCTAGCTCCGGTCTCCTGCTTACACTTTACACTGTCAACCCTACCATCTCTCTAACCTCAGCCGATGTGTCTCTGCCTATTGTTCGCTCCTTCTATTCTTGGCCTCTGAAATCACACCCCCTCATCTCCCACCCCTAATCCTGATCCAAGTCGTTCTCTTGTAGTCAAAGTCATCCTTTAAAAGAAAAATTGAGGCCGGGCGCGGTGGCTCACACCTGTAATCCCAGCACTTTGAAAGGCCGAGATGGGAGGATTGCTTGAGGCCAGGAATTGGAGACGAACCTGGTCAAGACAGCAAGGTCCTATCTCTGTTTGTTTGTTTTCTATAATGTATAACTTAAAAAAATAAAAACTAAAAGCCAAATTCAGTGATTTTATTCCCCCTACCTCTTAAAATCCAAACTGCTTTCCATAACCTATCTCTGTGCTAAATCCAGTGCCTGCCTACTTCTCTCGTCTCTCATTTCGTGTTCGTCTTCCTCCTTCTCTGTGTTCAATCACACCCTCATTCTCTGAAAAGCAAAGCTGACTCTCCACCCCCGACTGCTTCCACTCGCCCCGACACTAACACCTTCTGACCCTTTATGTCTCAGATGTCACAGACTCAGTTTTCAACCAGAGAAACAGAACTAGTAGGAGATGTGTATCAAGAGGTTTGTTGTAAAGAATTGGCTTACATGATTGTGGGGGCCCAGCTAACCAAGTCCAAAATCTGTAGACTAAGCTGGAACTCTCATGCAGGGGGTGAGGCTGTTGTTCACAGGAGGAATTTCTTCAAGGGAGACCAGCTCTGCTCTTACAGCCTTCAGCTGATTGAATCAGGCCTGCCCAGATTAGGATAATCTCCCTTCTTTAAACTCAACTGATATGGACTTTAATCACATCCACAAAATGCTTTTATAGCAGCACCTAGATTAGTGTTGGACTAGGAATGTAGCCTAACCACACTGAGATAAAAAACTGACTATCACATTCAGGGAAACCCTCCTTGACCGTCTTAGTTCTTTCTGGCTGCTATAACAAAATACAGTTGGCCCTTTGTATCTGTGGGTTTGACATTCGGGTATTCAGCCAACGTTGGATCAAGAGTTTGGGGGAAAAAACTACACAATTTTCCAATAAGCAAAACTCTAATTTGCTGCATGCCAAGTACTACATTGAAGCCACGTGAATGGAGTGATATGTAGGAATTGTGTTATATATTATGAGTAATATAAAGATGATTTAAAGGATATGGGAGGATATGCATCCATCAGTTATATGCAAATACTACACCATTTTATATCAGGGACTTCAGCATCTGCAGATTTTGGTATCAGGGTGTCCGGGAACGAGTTCTGCAAGAATACTGAGGGATGGTTATACCTTAGACTGGGTACAGTATTCTTTCCTTATCCTCAGGGGATACATTCCAAGATCCCCAGTGGATGCCTGAAACCACAGTTAGTACTGAACCCTCTGGATACTATGCACACATTTCCTTTTTGTCCTTCAGAGTTTCATGTATAAAAGATTTACTCTTACCATAGATCTTAGCAACCTCACCATAGAGTTTTTTTTCTTTCCTTTTAAGAACTTTTCACCTTTTCACTTAAAGAAAGCATTTTATAGCTTCTTACAGTTTCTCTTTGGCAGATCCAAATCACCAGCATCACTACTTTCGTGCTTTGGAGCCATCATGAAGTAAAATAAGACTGACTCGAACACAAGCACTGTGATACTGCAGCAGAATATCTGATAACTGAGAAGCGTTTAATGAGCAGGTAGTATCAACAGTGTGGATACGGAGGACAAAGGGATGATTCATGTCCTAGCCCAGAGAGAGCAGGATGGTACGAGAGTTCATCACACTACTCAAAATGGTGTGCAATTTAAAACTCTCAGATTACTTCTGGAATTTCCATTTAATATTTTTGGACTGACATTGACTAGAGGTTATTGAAACCATAGAAGATGAAACCATGGGTAAGGGTGACTACTGTAATTTATAAACAAAGACACTTACTGCTCACAGTTTCAGAGGCTGGTGAGTCCAAGATCAAAGCACTGGAGATTCTGTGTCTGGTAGGAGCCCTTATCACCTAATCACCTCCCAAATGTCCCACTTCTTAATTGCCAAGTAGTCAGTCAAATATCAGATGTGAAGCTTGGCAGAGAGGACAGAACCTTGAAGGTTTTATTTCAACATATGAATTCTGGAGGACACAAACATTCACACCATAGTACCATCTAATAAAAAGCAGGCTACCCTTCCTATTCTAATTATTTTCTCTGTGGGGTAAGGATACACTCATCACTAGCTATACTTACTTATTTTACCATTTCCCCCAAAGACGTAAGTTCCACCAAGGTAAGACCATATGAGTTTTGTTCTCACTCGTTACTGAGCACCAAGCACAGTGCCTGGCGCATGGTTGATACTCCCCTAAAACTTGTTGAATGAGAATATGAATGAATTTAGAATATTCTGTCACTGCCAACCATGTAAATGCCTATCCATTTTCAAGCACTATCTAAATTAATTTGAAAGACTTCTATGACATACTTATAAAGAACCATCTTACCGGTATTAGGTATAGTGTCTAGGGCCTATAGGCTTTTCGGGGATCAACAAACTGTTTGAACCCTGAAAATAAAATGTACTGATTACAGAGTGCAAGAAGTACAGGTAGGAATGAATTAATACTAAGGCTAGGCACAGTGGCTCACGCCTGTAATCCCAGCACTTTGGGAAGCTGAGGCAGGTGGATTGCTTGAGTTAGGAGTTCAAGACTAGCCTGGGCAACATGGCAAAACCCTGTCTCTACAAAAATGCAATAATTAGTGAGACGTGGTGGCACACGCCTGTAGTCCCAGTCACTTGGGGGCCTGAGGTGAGAGGATCACTTGAGTCCAGGAGGTCAAGGCAGCGATGAGCCAAGATTGCGCCACTGTACTCCAGCCTGGGCAACAGAGTGGGAACCTGTCTCAATAAATAAATACACACAAACATACCTTTTTTTTTTGAGACGGAGTTTCACTCTTGTTGCCCAGGCTGGAGTACAATGGCATGATCTTGGCCTATTGCAACCTCTGCCCCCCAGGTTCAAGCGATTCTCCTGCCTCAGCCTCCCGAGAAGCTGGGATTACAGGTGTCCACCACCATGCCCAGCTAAATTTTTGCATTTTTTAGTAGATACGGGGTTTCACCATGTTGGCCAGGCTGGTCTCGAACTCCTGACCTCAGATGATCCACCCACCTCAGCCTCCCAAAGTTCTGGGATTACAGGCCTGAGCCACCACGGCTGACCTCCTCAAAATCTTTTAAACTTAAGCAAATATTTACTGAGTATATAGTATGTATTCAACACTGTTCTGTGTGCTAGGGATATAGTAATCTACAAAACAAAGCCCTTTCCTTGTGGAGCTCACATTGTAAAGGGGACAGGCAAATGAATTGAGAAATAGACACATAAAGAGTACTGATAGAAAAAAATGAGGAGAGTTGTGGTGAGGAAAGAGAATCTTGGTTTTTGCCTTAAAACCTGCCTCCAGCTGGGTGCAGTTCCTCATGCCTGTAATCAGCATTTTGGGAGGCCAAGGCAGGAGGATCACTTGAGCCCAGGAGTTTGAGATCAGCCTGGCCACCATGGCAAAACCCTATCTCTACAAAGAAATACAAAAATTAGCCAGGTGTGGTGGCACATGGCTGTACCCCCAGTTGCTCAGGAAGCTGTGGTGGGAGGATCGCTTGAGCTGGGGAGGGGGAGGTTGCGGTGAGCCGAGGTTGCACCACTGCACTCCAGCCTGGGTGACAGGGCCAGACCCTATCTCAAAAAAAGAAAAAGAACAGAACCTGCTTCCCTTCCTCCTGACCACATTCCTGTTTCCCCCTTTCAGTCCAGGGAGTGGTCTGTCCACAGTTGGGAAATGAGATTTTTCATTAACTTAGTGAAGAAAATATGACAGCATAATGACTGGAAAGGCAAATAAAACAGTATGCTAGGTAAACGAAACACAGCCACAGCTTCCAAAAGCAATGTTCTTAGTGCATGTCATTATTAATGTCACACCAAAATGGGTTTTTGTTTCCATAGTGCAGTTCCTCAATCAGAAATCCAGTTTTTATTCTGCTTATCTCCAGAGCTTTTGTTTGCCTTTTGCTCACCTTAGCCCCGCTAAACCAGGTAAAAAGACCAGAGAGAGCCTGGCTGAGATTACTCTTGGAGGAAGGCATCTGTTAAGGACACTGGAAAAGGCAGGATCTTTTGTTCTGGTTCATAATGGAGTGGCTTCGACTGTTCTTTCTCCATCCTGTATCATTTTATCAGGGGGCTGCATTTCCTTTTGCACTTCTGTTCAATTATCTCTGCATCATGGATTCATTCTCCATTCGTGCCAGGTAGGCTGGATGGCTTTTTACTCCTTCATTCAGAAATACTATAGTGGCCAGGCACGGTGGCTTTCACCTGTAATCCCAGCACTTTGGGAGGCTGAGGCGAGTGGATCACTTGAGGCCAGGAGTGTGAGACCAGCCTGGCCAACATAGCAAACCCCCATCTCTATAAACAAACAAACAAACAAACAAACAAAAACATTAGCCAGACATGGTGGCTCAGGCCTGTAGTTCCAACTCCTCGGGAGGCTGAGGCAGAAGACTTGCTTAAGCCCAGAAGGCAGAGGTTGTAGTGAGCCAAGATTGCATAAGGCTGGGTGACGGAGCAAGACTCTATCCCTCCCCACCAAAAAAACACAAAAACCCAGGCATACTATAGTAGGGCAAAAAGCAGAGTAGACTGCAGATATGAAGATTGTGATATGTTACACTTGTTTTTAACTTACTATCGCTGTCACTGATTATCGATTGCTTGATAGTTACTAGGTATAATAGAGTAAAACTAAATTGGAATTTCACATCCTGTCTGCATTGACATAAGGTTTGCTGGGTTCACATTAAATGGCAAATGGATGAAAATAAACTCTCAGGAGAGATGGTTGTTGTAATGGTACAGGAATTCTCCCAGTGGATACATCTCTGTCAACCACAGATCTCAGATATTCTTGTATAGTCCTAATTTCATGGAATTTTATCGTTTTCAATCAAATTAAATTTTATATAAAGTTACATCAGTATAAGTTGTATTATAAATAAATGTGATTTTTAAAGTGCCTGTATATGAATTCTCAGAGAAATGAAGTAAGTCAAAATGAATCTTGTTACATTAGCTATATGATAATTTGAAGTTCAAAAATTGTAGAGATGTGATGACTTGATGGTGATGATTTTTTGATATCAAATAACCTCAACACATTAGAGACAGTACCTATTTTTTAAGATTGCTCATATAAGATTTTATTTTTTAACATAGAAGGCAAGAACTTAACTGAATATAGAACAGAAATGGTAAGTGTACTATTAATGTGACTACATGATTTTCCATTAAATTGAAAAGTCTCAGATACATTTTTTATTTTATTTTATTTTACTTACATATATTTTTGGAGACAGAGTCTCGCTCTGTCACCCAAGCTGGAGTACAGTGGCACAATCTCGGCTCACTGCAACCTTCACCTCCTGAGTTCAAGGGATTCTCCTGCCTCAGCCTCCCCAGTAGCTGGGACTATAGGCACATGCCACCATGCCCATCTAATTTGAAATATATTTTAAAAAATGATTCCAACTTTTATTTTAGAGTCAGGGGGTACATGTGTAGATTTGTTACGTGGGTATATTGTGTGATGCTGAGGTTTGGGGTATGACTGATCCCATCACCTGGGGAGTGAGCACAGTACCTGACAGCTTTTCAACCCTTTTTCCCTGACAGTCCCTATTTTTAAAAAGGTTTGGTGGAATGATTTTTTTGTCCTTTTGTAAAGTGAAAATCTGTTGCCAAAGGGCCACTTCCTAATAATTCACTTATTTTGGGAATTAGAATTTTTATATATTGTGATTCTTAAATAAAATATAGCTGTATCTAATGGTCAGTTAGGATTGTGGAATTTGATTAAACTATAGTATGATCACGTGTTCACAACTGTCTGATGGCCCTTATCTTCATTTATGGGAGGCTGGAGTTGGGGAACAACTGTAAAGAAGTTTCCTTTTGAGAAAGAATCACAAAACAATAAAGCAAAATGAGTGCAAAAATAAGGATTAATCCTCATGGAGTTACCTTAGGGTGAAGATGGCCCAGTTTCTGGCGGGACGCAGTGGCTCACACCTGTAATCCAAGTAATTGGGAGGCTGAGGCAAGTAGATAGCTTGAGCCCAGGAGTTCGAGACCTGCCTGGGCAACAGGACAAAACCCCTGTCTCTACGAAAAGTACAAAAAATTAGCCAGGCATGGTGGTACATGCCTGTAGTTCCAGCTACTTAGGAGCCCAAGGCAGGAGGATCCATTGAGCCCAGGAGATTGGGGTTGTAGTAAGTCATGATTGTGCTCCTGCGCTCCAGCCTGGGCAGCGAAGCGAGACTGTCAAAAAATAAAAATTAAATTAAAAAGACTGCTCACTTTGGATTCAGCCTGCTGAGTCTTAACTCCCTCACCTAAGTGTCCTTGTGTATGTGAATATACTTCCCCCAAGTGTCTTTATCTGTAAAACAGAAAACATAATGCCTATCTCATGGGGTTATTTTAAGTATTAAATATATTTCTCATAAAGGATATTAGCACAATGCCTAGAATGAAATATGCAATCGCTAAGTCACACATTCTACATTGTCCATGTACAGACAATTTAATGTTTATAAATCTCCTAGGGGAGTTGCCTCTGGGTGGGAGGGTTGCTGGGTAAAGGATAAATGTTCCCCTTTTGTTTTCCCATAGCAGGGAAGTGAAGGCTTGGACCACGGTATTAACTGGAGTGTTGAGCAGGGAAGTCACCTCACGCATAGGCTCAAAGGGAAGCACAGGAATGGTCCAGGCTTTTGAGTAATAGATCCTCTCACATTGAGACACCTAATGCTCTCTCCCAAGAAAGTGGTTCTTGCCAACCTGTTCCTGGCACTGTGCCCGGAGCCGTAACATGCATTTGCCCTGCAATGGTGTTTCCTGGTTCTGAGTTGGTAGAGAAATCACAGGCTTCTTTGACTCGCTTTCCCTGACCAGTCAGACCCTTTTTCTCCTTTCTTTCTTTCTTTCTTTCTTTCTTTCTTTCTTTCTTTCTTTCTTTCTTTCTTTCTTTCTTTCTTT
>CAUYQU010074301.1:0-146065 GCA_963574635.1 Cheracebus regulus
ACAAAAAAAACTGTTTATTGGTTTATGATAATAAATTTTAAAAAAAAACACATTAAAGCAACCAAAAAACATTCAAAAAAAAAAAAAAAAAAAAAAAAAAAAAAAAAAAAAAAAAACCTCAACATCACGATCATTAGAGAAATGCACATCAAAACCACAATGAAATAGTATTTCATGCCAGTCAGAATGGCAATTATTAAAATGTCAAAAAACAACAGAAGCTGGCAAGGCTGTGAAGAAATAGGAACGCTTTTACACTGTGGGAGGGAATGTAAATTAGTTCAACCACTGTGGAAGACAGTGTGACTATTCCTCAAGGATCTAGAACTGGAAACACCATTTGACCTGGCAATCCCATTACTGGGTATATACCCAAATATAAATCATTCTACGATAAAGATACCTGGACACGTATGTTCACTGCAGCATTATTCACAATAGCAAAGACATGAACCAATCCAAATGCCCATCAATGATAGAATGGATAAAGAAAATGGAGTACATATACACCATGGAATACTACCCAGCTACAAAAAGGAATGAGACCATGTCCTTTGCGGGGACACAGATGGATCTGGAAACCAGCATCCTCAGAAAACTAACACCAGAACAGAGAACCAACTACCATATGTTCTCACTCCTAAGTGGGGGTTGAGCAATGAGGATGCAAGGAAGGGATCAAAACATACCAGGGACCTGTCATGAGGTCGGGGGCAAGGAGAAGGAGAGCATCAGGACAAATAGCTAACGCATATGGGGCTTAAAACCTAGGTATATAGGTGCAGCAAAGCACCATGGCCCACATGTTCCTATGTAACAAACCTGCAAGTTCTGCACATGTATTCTGGAACTTAAAGTTTAGAAAGAAATAGCAAAAAAGAATAGTAAAAATAAATAAATTACTTCTAACCTTTTGACCTCTGTCTTTGAAACAGGAATAACGGTATCTATACTAACAGATTCCCCTGCACTTATTCTGTGAATGAATAGCATTATGAATGTTTATACTTTGTAAAAGATATCTAAGTATAAGATAGGAGAAGAAATACAAATGTACCACTACAGCTCTATTTCTGCTTTCACAAGTTGCATAAAGCCAAGTAAATATGATAGTTAGCTGGGCCTGAATCTGGCTGCCATCATTTGTCTAGTAGAAACATAATGGTTATTTTTCAGCTGCAGATTTTCAAGCCAGTTGAATGTGTCTATCTTAAGTCAGTCTTGACTGTTAAAAGTCTTGAAGCTGCATTTTATTTAATTGACTATTGATAATATAATAAAGCTCAATGGATATTTTTAAAAACCTACTATGTACTATGCATAATCTAGAAGTAAATGTTAGATACAAAGAGTTAGGACCCTTGAATCGTACCTCTTATGGTAATTTGCAGTGACATTGACCTTATAATGTATGTGTTTCCATCAAGTCATCTATTAAAACACTATTATGATACTTATCTACTATGCAAAGGAATTATAAATTGGTTTGAATGTTAAGCTTCACTTGGAAAAAACACTGTCTAAGCAAAAGCCTCACCATTGTGTCATTCCTGCATTTGGTGCCATGGTTAATAGCTGCAAAGTACAAACCACTGAATTATGCATTTGCCAGTACAATTCTGCCCCAGAGCAAGGTACTGGTGGAAGCCAGCCCAGTGAAGGGCAGGAAGAGTGCCTGGTTCTAAAAAACTGGTGACAAGATGACGTACGAGATGGCCAGCAGGTTTAGAGAGGCACACTCTGAGGCGGTGTCCACTAACACAGCTCCTGCCTGCCACTGGTCCAAAGCCAATACTGTAACCAAACTGATTGATTGACTCAGAATGTTACACAAGAGTCTCACAGAAAATGGACACAGACAAGCCACTTCATGGAAAGATGATTTGACCACACGTAAGCAATCCATGTATGGCACAGAGCACAAGAGAGGGTTCAGCTTTGTTTACAAAAGTCTCTGCTACATGAACGAAAGCCCTGACACAATAAACAACATTGACACATCATTTTGTGGTTTATAAAGCCCTCATATACCCACACAGTCACATTTCCCTCTTATTGGCCAGAGGTTCACGGATTTTTGTTTGTGTCTACATTCTGGGTCAGCAAAGGAAACAACCCCTTTTTGGACTGCAGGCTCACCCTGGTTTTAAGTCAACATCAACTTCTATATGAGCTGCCACCTTTCTCGACAGCCTGAATTGTCCAGGGTCATGGCCCTCTGCTCTTGTTAGCAGACAAGGTCACAGTATTCAGACACAGGCTATCCTAGGGCTGCATCCTTAGCACCTTCAATTTGTCCGTGAGTCCTTTTTCGCCTTGTCCTTTTTCTTATATGTCACAAGCCCACACAATTCAGCTCCCTAAAATCTTCAGAGTACCTGGGCTCCGTTGACCTTTTTATAGCCTCATAGAATCTGAGAGATGCAAGAGACCTCGGAGGTCATTTAGTCAAAATTTCTGTTCATAGTAGGAATCCCCTCTGCAGCACTCCTGACTGCTAGTCATTCAGCCTTAGTGTGAATGACCCTGATAGAAGGGAGCTCACTGTTTTGCAAGGCAGCCCATTCCAGCAGATTGCATTTTCCTAAATGACTACAATGATATTTTCCATCCCACTTGCTCTTCTTACAATGTGACTTTGAGGCTTTCTCGTTGAGAGTAAAGCCTAGGGCTTCTCTATTCGTATCCTGACAGAGCTTAAGAAGGCCTTAACCAGTGGAGTGCTGCAGAAGGAGGCTATGTATCTTCCGAAGCCAGCTCATAAAAAGACCACAGCTTCCAGCTGGCTCACTCTTCAGAATGTTTGTTCTAGGGAAAGCCAATCATTGTGCTGTAAGGAAGCCCAACTTCACTACACAAAGAGAACATATGGTAGGGTCCACCTAGAGAAAAACTGGGGCTCCTAGCCAAGATCCAGCACGAGCTATAGACATGGGATTGGGGGATACTGCAGATGCTTCCAGCCCCCAGCCTGGGAGCTACCCTATCTGACACCAGGTGGAACAGACGAGAGCTATCCATGTGGAGCCTTGTCTCTTTAGTTCACAGGGCTTCATATCAAAAAGAACAGTGTTCCAGGATCTGAAACCAAGGGTCCTCTATATCATCAGGACCTAATTTAGATGATGAGATCCTGGATTTTAAGCTGATACCTCATTGGGATAAGACTTAGGACCTTGAAGGGGGCCATGAATATATTTAGCACGTGGGAGGGATTTGAATTGCTGTGGCCAGAAGGCAAATTGTAGCAGGTCGTATTTTCCTGAATGCAACAATATCTCCTTTTCCATTTGTTCATCCTACAGTGTGAAATAGAGGCTCCTCCCACTGAAAGGTGAGGTCTATATTCTTTCCCTTTGAATCTGGGCAGGGGCTTATCAATCAACTGGTAGATTAAGGCTAAAGGGATGCTACGTGACTTCCAAGGCTAGATGGTTTAGGGATCCTTGATCTACTCCAAGAAAGCCTATCATGATGCTGTGAGGAAGTCTAAATCACCAAGTGGAGAGAAAATGTGGAGAGGACCCCAAGGAGAAAAGACGAGGCCTCAGCCAATGTTTTACATCAGCCACCAGAACTGTGAATAAAGGAGCCTCCAGATGACTCAAGATGCCCCTGATGATGCCACATGGTGCAGAGATCAGCTATCTACCTTAAGCTGAGTCCAAAGTGTAATTTGTGAACAAATACATGCTGTTACTGTTTTGAGCCCCTAATTTTAGGGGCAACTTGCTATGTGACATTAAGTCACAAGAACAGAAGTAAATTCCTGCACTGGGGAGCAGAGCCACACAGTAGGAACAGAGCCCTATATTATTAGAGTAAAACCCTGTCTTTGGGAAGAAACTTGATTGTGGTAAAACTCTATGAGGGATGGAGGCCTGCACTGGGGGTCAGAGGTCGGTATTACAGGAGAACCCTATAATGAGGATGTACTCTTATATGAAGGTAAAGCCAGCCCTCTATCAAGAGACAGAAATGCAGAGCTCCAGTCAATTGTGTATTCCTGGTTGGTAGGCCTTGGACAGGATGTCTAACTGTCTCAGGATCTTAGATGCTGAAAACTGAGATCATAACTTTATTCATCTATTGAAAAACACTGGATAACAAGTTAGCTTCTTCTCCAGACTTTAGGATTCCAAACAGCCATTTATGCCTCCAGGTACTCATTGTGACTTGCCATTGTGATCAAAGGTGGGGCGTATTTCCAGACTGAAAACCTTCACTGAGCAGGAGAAAAATCCGTATCACTTTCATTTTTGTATCTTCTAAATCGTTCCCTCAGCAATCCTCACCAATCCCTGTTCATATCTAGATCTTTCACTGAGCCTATTTCTGTAGGACCAGAGCAAATGCAATTCTTGCGGTACCTACAAACAAAATACTGGGTTGTGAATGTATTTTCCTGTCAAAATAAAGTACTGGCGAAGCGTGAGATTTAAACTTCTTCTTTGCAATTAGTCTCTAGGCTGCCAAAAAGCACCTAACTTTCCAGGATTCTTACAAATAATATCTTTTGCCAACAACAATTTCTTCCAAGCACAAAGCAATATTCTTCAAAACTGATTTTCCATCTGGAGATTTAAAGTGTGATGTTGTGTCACTTAAAATCTGATATGCAGTAATATGAAGACAAAGGGATTGGCTAAGTGGTTTCTCAGAAATGCAACAGAATCACCCCCTATATCCTCAAATATAACCCAATGATCTAAATTATGAAGCAAAACTACCAAACATCATAGAAATACTAGACTCTAGAAAGTTCTCTCTGTTGTCCCTGAATTAGGGGTTTAGATAAAGACGTGGATTATCATATACTGAACTTACTTTCCAAATAAATCCCACTTTTCTGGGCCATCTGGCTTTAGAGCTACAAATGAAGGTGACACTCAGATTCCAGACAAAAAGAGGTTCTTGGGGCCAACTCGTTCTCCCCACCGACACAAACCTCTTTTCATTTCTCCCATTTTTTGCACACCCTTAACCTTCTTCCCAAAGACAGATCTTTAAGATTCTTTTTTCCCCTAAATTGATCATTTTGATGTCAGGTCATTTTGAAACCAGTGATTAGTGAATATGATAAATTACCAGTCACAGGTTTGTTTTGCAGGCTTGAAGTTTTGATGCATTAGTTATTTCCACTCAGGAAAATTGTAACTCTGAATAACATCAACTTCTACATCTCCAGATAGAAAACCGGTTTGTTAAGAATATTGTTCCGTGTTTTAAAATGTAGGTTCTTTATACTGACAAGATCTAAAAGGCACCTGCTATCTTTTAAAATATTTTCAAATGTGTTTTCCTTAGTCTGTCTTATTGAGCCCAGAGGTATTTCTCGGAGGTTAAATCAGGTTGATTATACCAATATTGTGTCTCATAAAAATTTCAAGGCACAGGCACAGAAGATTCTATCCCTTTGTTTGAGGTGTGTGTGTGGCACAGGATTATCTCTTAGAGGTGTGCTTTGGAAGTGGTAGGTCATCTGTCTCTTTGTCCTCATCTATTTTTCCTCCCTCTGAAAGGGCCTTTTGGACAATGGAGTTCACAAACTGCACCTAAAGCAAATGCCTAGATGTTTATATTCCTAGGTTGTTGTTTATACAACATTTTTAGTGTTTGTGATTATGGGTGTCTCTCTCTGAGATGTGAGGGGGGTTGGGGTAGGCTTGTTTACATGAATTTCTCTCTGGGAATGCACATGGTTTCACATTTGAAGCAGAAGGAGGATTTCCAGGGGAGAGAATTTCAGGACAGTGTACAGAATCGGAGCCCGGGGGTCGTGACCTTGCCTATTGATCCAGTCTCTCTAATTTCCACAGCTTGCTGAGGCTTGTTCTTCCAGCCTGCTGGTGTACATTAGAGCAGAAATCCATAACATGGCCATGTTCATCCAAGCACAGGAAGAAACTAAATTAAATGTTAAAAAACAATCTGAGGCTAGAGTTGGAGACAATTCATCATGATCCTAGATGCCAGGCAGGTGGGATGACCAGGGATTCCTCAGCCAATAGCCCACCAAACAGAATAAGGAAGGGCCTCGGTGCCTCATTTGTCAGGTACACAGCGGAGACTCTGAAAACGCACGAAGGTCAGCTCTTTTGGCTGCAACATATTTTTCTCAAAAATGAGATATTACACATCTGAAAAGTGTAACTGAAGTAAATGAGTAGAAAGAATTGGGAGAAATAAATGGGATTCCTTATAAAAAGTGTATTTGGGGTAGTGTTTGGCAAGTTCTCCAAGCCAGCGATGCTCCTGCTCTGGTCTCAGCATTTCGTGTCACTGCATTATTCTGGGGCTAGTTGCCTAGATTATATTGGAGGAAGGAGAACATCTCGCCAGAGTCATGACCTTTTTTCCAGGTAACAGGGACTCAGAACAATAGCACTTTTGTACAACAAAATGAAGTCCATGTGTTAAGACAAAAGGTTCTAAAACATCTCTGGATATTCACCCAAAGTAGGCAGAGCTGAAGGCAGCACTTACTAAGGCGTGTTGGATGGTGCCAAAAGTGCCCTTTTCTGCTTCTTCAGTTGATCTCATTTATATTGAACATGGGGCTCATGCCATTTATTTGCCATTTACTTATTGATTAATCTAAAATGTTTAACCTGAAGGAGGCATCACAAATGGCAGGTTGTTCTGCTGGGAGTTGCCTCAAACACTGGGATGCATTCCGCAAAATGCCTTTTACATTATCCAGGTAAAATCTCATTCAAATGAGCAAGACTGCAGCACAGAGGTGCCTCATTGAGAAAAACTAGCTCCTGTATAGGTGGAGCCCGCACCAATGATGATTTCAAGGTCGATGGAATTGTGTTAAACAATACCAACTGCAGTGTAGCCCTAGAACAGATTCAGACAGTCCTTGCACAGGTAGCACTCCACCTACTTGCAAAGAAAGATCAAAACATGGTTCTGCAATTGTACTTCAGACTTAAGTTCTATTTGTATGCTAACATCTCACCAAGCTATAACAAGAGAATTTTTTTTTTTTTAGAGAAAGCACACAGGGAGAAAAAGAAATAGTGAGATGCATGAACCTGTTAGCCAATTCAGAATGAACTAGAGTGTCAGAGCTGAAAGAATCAGAGGGCACTGAGGCTCCAGGACAATGAAGAACTCGCCCTCAGACATACTAGTCCAGAGAAAACACACCATTCTCTGTAGCTCAATGGTTCAGTGCATATGCTGTGCATTCAAAAGGCTGTGTTTTGTGACCTGTCTCTATCACTTACTACCTGCATGGACCTTGGACAAGCTAATTTAGCTCTCTGAATTGCAGTTTTTTCATCAGTCAACTGGGGATAATTGTATTCTAATAATGTTGTGGAAATTAAATGAGATAACGTATCCACAAACCTTTTATCAGAGCCTGGCACATGGTAAACATTCAACAGATGATGTTGTTATTCTGTGCTGCCTTTCCCTGTGAGAGCATCTAGCCCAGCATGTCTTTTATTTATGTATCCATTTTAACTAAAAACAACCATACAGCAAAGTATCCCAATCTTAAGGGTATGTGGTATGATACATTTTCCCAAAGTGAACAAAGCCACATGATCTCCACCCAGATAAAGAAGCAGAACTTTACCAGAACCCTGGAAACCCTTCTTGTGTCCCTCCCAGTCATAATCCCCCAGCAAATGGAGTAATCAAATTTCTTTCATGGTATATCAATTTAGCCTGTCTTTCAACTTTATATGAATGGAATCATGCCATATTTATTCTTTTGTATCTGTTTTTTTCTTTTGAAGTACTGTTTGTTCGATCCATTACTTGTAACAGCAATTTATTACCTCTCTTTGCTGAGTCACCGCATTTTCTTATCATAGACACAAAACACTGGTGTCTTCTACACAAATATAAGGAATGTAAGAAGTAAGTTGTTAAAATATGATACTAAAGTTGGATATTGTTTACTTCAAAAATTTATTTAAATCAGAGTCATTCACTGAGCAAGCCTCAAATTCTCATTATCCATATGGGAAAACTGAGTCCAGAGGAAGTAAATTGTTAAGCCCAAGATCATGCAGTCCGTGAGTGAAAATGTTAAGACATAATGGAAAGAAGATCGAAGAACAGAGGAGTTTGGATGTCAGTTTTAGCTAGAGTGAAAGCAAAGCTATCGCAACAATGACATGGCCATCTTAAATTTTGCCTCTTCGCAACACTGCTTGTCTGCATAAGAACCAGTTCCTTGGCAGCCCAAGCATCCCTTTAACAGTGTTAAGTGTTCCAGAGTCTGTTGGTATTCACAATTACAGA
Organism: Cheracebus regulus; assembly: GCA_963574635.1. Classification (NCBI taxonomy): domain Eukaryota; kingdom Metazoa; phylum Chordata; class Mammalia; order Primates; family Pitheciidae; genus Cheracebus; species Cheracebus regulus. The sequence goes on from CAUYQU010074301.1 coordinate 8,269, forward strand.
GCACAATGGAGCCCTTCTTTCACTTAACCAACCTTCTATATTCTGAAGACTATAAATATCAGTTGCCACTTAAATGTAATTTGACTTTTCAAAAGAAAATGGGGTCTAGTCAAACAAAAGAGGTATTTTTTCCCCACATAAATGTTATCTGATGACAGCACCCGTGTTTGCCATGTCCACAATGACATAAGATGTTTAGCATTTCATCAAGCATCTGAATTGAATCTCTGTGGCCAACTTCAAATCACTCAGTTCATTAAGAAGTTACGTAATTTTAGTTATTAAGTTTGATCAGATCATGTGCATGGCATCACAGTTGCTCTTCTGTTTCACTGAGTTTACTTGATACTGTATAATCTAGTCTTAGAAAATACAACAGGGCAGAATTTTAAAATAAACTTTCTCAGTCCTGGCCAAAAGATGAAGCACACTTGAAAAGCTGTCAATGAAATCAAGTCCTGCACCTCTGCTAGTTAAGCAGAAATCAAAACCCTCATATAGAAATAATCTTCCTTGCAGAGGGTCAAGAGAAATGCACAGAGCTTACCAGGGATGGGAAAAGCTGTGCTCTGAACCTGGATCTATCAATGACACATCCTCTAACAAAAAAGACTAAGTACAACTTACATGGGCTCCTGTGCTTTCTTCACTCTATTTAATCTGATTAAAATTCTCTATCACCCCAAAACCCAACTAGGAAAAATATATTACCTGAAAATATGTGTATTACTGATGTACTAAATTAGTTTCTGTTTTGCAAGTAAGGAAATCATTTATGTATTTCCACTTCAATGCTTTTAAATGTTTTTACTTCTCATATTTTCATTTGCATGCTTTCTGTATTTAGTCTGCACCCTCATTCTATAAAAATTTTCTTTTTAATGCAAATGGCTTTTGGATACTTTCTCCCATATATTTCTATGAATTTGATGTTGCAATGCAATTTCAGATTTTGAAACCATTTTGTTCTTAAAAAAGTATAATGTTGTTCCTTCCTATTTCCAAAAATAATATGAAACACATTTTGGAAGTTCTGGTGTAAAATACTTTCCCCCTCTCTGATTGGGCCAGTGGACCACATTTGCTCATTTCTACTCACAAAATAAAGGAATACAACCAGATAAATACAGAGAATACAAAACACACACACACACACATATTTTGAACACATATGTGTGTGTATGTATATGTATGGATGAATGAACAGATGAATAGATGGGTGAATAGATGGATGGTTAGACAGATAACTACAAAATTGCTACCTGAAGCAAAATAAAGAAAAAACAAATTGTGGACAATTGGTTTACATGAATCAGCTTGTATGTGGCCAATTTACTGTAGTTGTGAAAATTATGAAACAGCCCAGATGCCACTGCTACCGTCTCTGAATTTGGGAAAACACGTGGGTCTGTGAGAAATGAAGTGACTGTAGTGAATGCACAGCAATTACAAAGATTAAAACTAGGGAAAGCCCTTTCGGCTATGATCAAAGAAGGAGCCTCACATGTGGTAAGAAAAAAATTGTTGGTCCTAAAGTCACAACAGCCTCCCCCCACTTCCCTTTCACACATGTGCCATTTTCTGATTATAATTCAAATCAAGAAGACTCATTTTTTGGAGTTAAGGAAAGGTCTCCTAAGACCCATCTAGGACATATCTATAAGGCATGATTATGACTCCATTGATAATTTCCCAATCAAATAGGTTTTTTTTGATCAGTCATCATAAGGACCAATTGCCATTAATGGCAAAGCAATCAATGGGATTGATGTTATTTCAGGCACCTTAACAACTGAATTGGATTAACCATGCATGTGAGTTCATAGATAGCTCACTGACTGGCTATTATTGTGGCTGATGAATTCAAGTCAACTGAAAAAGAGCTCTTTCAGTCTGGACCTGTAGACAAATGTTAAGTCTTTGCTATGGAACCATCTAATATGATTGGCCCTTTGAATCAGCAACTTCCCTAGAGGGATTATGGCCACAACAAGAGGTTGAAGCACAGAGATTCAAGTAAGAGAGCAAATATACACTCAAAAGCATTCAATGATTGGCTAACTAGGGCTGAACTAATTAAATTCATGGGCATTTTCATACTCTTCTGGTACCATGGTAGTCAAGAGAGATAACGGTCTCTCATTCACTTACAGGAAAGAAGTACATCAATGAAGCAATTATCAATCCAAGTTAGTGGAAGAAACTTTGCTAAATGCCCAGGCCCAAGCCCTGTCCCACCGCAGAAGCACCTAGTAGGGACAGAGATATTGAACTACTTAAGCCAAAACAGAAAGAATACACTACAGCTGCCATCCCCAGAAGGCTGTCAGGCTACACAGGATGAGGAGACATTTGGATACGTGCAAGGCCACTCACACTTAGTTCTAGATATTGGAAATGGACTTCTCTATATAAGGAAACATGTGTATCATAGTTATACAGGAAGCGGGCTACCGTTTTCATGCCAATGCACCTTTGTGTCTACCAATCATCCCGATAAAAGTCCTAAGTATTTGAGCTAAGGCAGAGATTCAAGTAGAGGGTTGTACACAATTATGTTAAAGGAGCAAGGTCTACCAGACTGGGTGACTGACTGGATGGGGGGTACAATGGAAAGAAAAGCGTCTATAATATTATAAAATTTCTGGAGTGTGCTTCTACTGAATCGAGTAAATGTTTAAAAATACAACTAAGTTGCCTTCACGTTTTTTGAAATTTGACATTTGAAAACCAACTTTAGTGAAATCGTGAGTAAGAAGAGATAATGTTCTATATATATTTCATTCATTTATTTTTCATCAGATAATTACTGGGCACATATGATGCACCAAGCATAATGCTGGACACTGGGGATTTATTTTGAATGGATGATATCAATTTGGTCTCTACCCTCCCTGTGACATGGGCCAGAGTCATTTGATGTGACAGAGATACAGACATAAATAGTACACATTCCTGTGCATTTTCAAAATGATAACCTACAAGAAATCATATATAAAATTTTATTTTAGGCCAGCACTCTGGGAAGCCGAGGTGGGCAGATCACCTGAAATTGGGAATTCGAGACCAGCTTGACCAACATGGAGAAACCCCATCTCTACTAAAAATACAAAATTAGCTGGGTGTGGTGGTGGGCTCCAGCTACTCAGGAGGCTGAAGCCAGAGAATCGCTTGAACTTCTGGAAGGTGGAGGTTGCGGTGAGCCGAGGTTGCCGCACTGCACTCCAGCCTGGGCAACAAGAGCAAAACTCTGCCGCGAAAAAAAAAAAAATCATTTCCAATGCTACGAGTTTAACATCTAAATATGAAGGAGCTACAATATGCCAGAATCTGTGCCAGAGATGATGCAAAGATTACACAAAATACTTTTGAACAATGAGTGCTGGGAAGGCAGCAAGGCAACATGAAACAACAGCAGAGTAAGGGCGGTCACCAAGGGACACTGGCTGGAGGTGACACAAAGCAGACATCTGAGCATCAAGAAGAGAGAAGCGCTAGGTAAGCATCTGCAGCCAGAATGTCCCAGGCAGAGGGCAGAGTCACTGCTGAGGCCCTCAGCTAGAAATGAACACGGAGCCTGTGAGATACCAACAGCCTGTGTGACCCAGCAAGAGCAGGGTGAGAGCGGAAGTCAGAGAAGCAGCCAGAGGCCAAGGCATTTAGAGTTTCTCAGGACATGGTTTGGAAGACAGATTTCTTTTTAAACATAATTTTTAGAGCAGTTTTAAGTTTACAGAAAAATTGAACACAAAGTACAGAGCTCCCACATACCTGCTGTCCCCACATTCAGTTTCTTCATTATGAACATCTTGCATTACTGTGATACATTCATTACAACTGATGAACCAATATCCGTGTGTTAATAAATGAAACCTGATTCTTTACATGAGGGCTGACTCTGTGTGTTGCACGTTCTGTGGATGTTAACAGTGGTATGATGACATATATTCACCATTATGGTATTACATGGAGTTACTGCCCAAAAAGTCCTGTGTTCCACCTAGTCATCCCTCCTTCCCTTCTCTCTGATGCCTGGAAACTACTTATCTTTTTACTGTCTCCACAGGTTTGCCCAGCTTTTTGGCACCAGGGGCCAGTTTTGCACAAGACAATTTTTCCATGGATGGGAGTTGGGGGGAAGAAACTGTTCCACCTCAGATCATCAAGCATTAGATTCTCCTAAGAAATGTGTAACCCAGATCCCTTGAATGCACAGTTCAAAATAGGGTTAATGCTCCGAGAGAATATAATGCTGCCACTGATCAGATAGGAGGTGGAGCTCAGGCGGTAATGCTGGCTCACCCGCCACCCACCTCCTGTGCTGCCCAGTTCCTAACAGGCCACAGACTGGTACCAGTCCCTGGCTCAGGGCTTGAGGACCGCTGTCATAGAGCTGGAATCATATGGGATCATAGAGAATGTAGCCATTTCTTACTGGCTTATGTGAGATGGGGAGGCACTGAAAGATTTTAAATGTGACATGGACTTACAGTTTTAAAGGATCCCTCTGGCTGCTGTATGGAGAAAGCACAGAAGGGGAGTAAAAGCAGTAAGCAGGCCATTGTTGAGGGACCACTGCAGTGACCCATAGATGCAAGATGGTACAGTCTAGGATAAGCATGGTGCCAGTGAAAATAAATTGAAACAGACTTGAGCCATATATTTTACAGTTTGGACAGGATTCAATGATACATTTGATATATAAGGAAAGGAAAAAGGTGAATTTAGGTATTCAGCTTGAGGAGGTGGGTATATGGTGGTGCCATTTATGGAAACGAGAAGATTCAAGGCAGAACAACAAAGCAGGCCTGGGATGGAAAGTTAAGGATCCTATTTGACCATTTTAAATGTTGCAATGTTTGCTGGCTATGCAAATGGAGAAATCAACTAGGCTGTCCAATATATGAGTCTAGAGCAAAGAGGAAATGTCTAGGCTACAGATGCAAATGTGGGTTTCATTGGCATAGAGCTGGAAGGTAGAGCAATGAGTAAAGGCAGCCCCTATGGAGAAAAGGGGAGGAGATGGGCAAGAGGACTGAGGGCCAAGCTTCTATAAATGCTTTTTGGAAGAAGTAGGATTTAACAAATTAAAGCGTACAGAAGCAATTACTTGCAAACTTATTTTGTCTTGCAAATATATTAATAGTTTTGTTACCCATGTATCACTTGCAATAGAATATTTTAATTGGGAGGCTGAGGCGGGCGGATAGCAAGGTCAGGAGATCGAGACCATCCTGGCTAACACGGTGAAACCTTGCCTCTATGAAAAATACAAAAAAATTAGCCAGGCATGGTGGCAGGCACCTGTAGTTCCAGCTACTCAGGAGGCTGAGGCAGGAGAATCACTTGAATCCAGAAGGCAGAGGTTACAGTGAGCCTGGATTGCGCCATTGCACTCCAGCCTGGGTGACAGAGCGAGACTTTGTCTCAAAAAATGTGTATTTTTAAATTGTGTGATTTGACCTTCTAGAAGGTGTCAGAAGTTCACAAATACTCCTCCACTTGAATGTCTGTATGAAACCATGTCAGAGCTTAAGCTGGAGTCCAGTGTCCTTTTATTAAATTATAGTTTTGGTTTTTAGCTACCAAGTGATGTAAAAAGAAGGACTGGTCCATGCTCTAGCTGTGCATCTGTTTCTGTTATCCTTCAACAGGCACTGAGGATGTCACAGCCCCTTGACCAGAGACAAAAAGGCTGGAATAATCAAAACACTGCAAAATAATCAAAAAACTGAAAAAGAGGCTATGCTGTTTGAATACCCAAATAAGGGCTTCCCTGCCCACTCTTTGCGTTTCCCTCTTGCTATGGAGTTCAGCAATAAGCATTTTAATTTGGGCTCTGGCTCTCATTTCACCCAGATCTTTTTCTGGCTTCCACTGTAGTTTGTCACACAAATGATCAACTCTTTCCCTTTTATTGTGGCTAGAATTAGACCAATACACTCACTGTGCTTCCTCATCTGGGTGCTTTCTGTCCTTCTGCTGTCATTCCTACAAGGACACCTATTAATACCCAACTGAGGAGTCAATTTGACAGTTAGATAGTTAAGTCTGAAACTCAACATCGAGTTATCCCTTCATTCCTGAGTGTGTATCCTCTCAAAACCTCACCACAAGCTTAACCTCTGTGGTCTCTGATTCTCTACAACATAGGATGTCTCCGATTGGGCCATCTCAATGAGCTTTCCGTGGTTCAAGTGGACTAATTTAGCTCTTGAGAACCTAGGCTGACTCCAATCTCAAGGTTCCTCTTTACCTGCTTCTGAAATTAGTCACACTAGGGAATTCCCTCACACTGTACTTTAGGGATCATAGAGAATTTGGAGTGTGCCTACTTGACAGAGCTTTTCAAATGGCTCTGACTTGAGTTGTTTCTCTCCTCTACTTTCACCATTTTGTACTTCTTAAAATTCTCCCTTAAAGAGAATTTATAGTTATTCTTTCATTTATCTTTATCCTTGGAGAAAAAAAAAACTTACCATCTTTGTAATTTAAGGAATAACTGGTAATACTTTACGTAGTACATTATACATTGTCTCCACTTTTAAAGTTTAATAAAGAGAAATACCACTTAAAGAAAAATTAAAGAAACGAAAGCATCATCCTCAGCAAACTGACACAGTAACAGAAAACCAAACACCGCATGTTCTCACTCATAAGTGGGTGTTGAACAATGATAACATATGGACACAGGGAGGGGAACATCATACACTGGGACCTATTGGGGGTGGGGGGTGGGGGGCTAGGGGAGGGATAACAGGCAGTGGGTGGTAGGGGAGGGATAGCATTAGAAGAAATACCTAATGTAGATGACGGGGTGATGGATGCAGCAAACCACTATGGCACGTGTATATCTATGTAACAAACCTACATGTTCTGCACTTGTAACCCAGAATTTATAATAAAACATAAATATATAATGCAAAAAAAACTTTTGAGTGCTAATTACCAACGCTAAAGATAGATTTTTATTTTTAATATAAGTGAAATAATTTATAATACACAAACATATTTTTAAGTATTTGTATCAAAAATGAATATACAAAATTTTTAAAATTTTATGGAATCCCTGGGCTGATGTTTATGACTCCTGGGGTCCCTTACCCCCCAGAAGAAGAACTTCCTGGCCCTGAGGGACCTCATCTTTGGACTCCCAAGGACTCTTAACCCAGTATGAGAGGAAGCATGAATATGGACTCCAAGGAAGCTTCACCCCCAACTCCAAAAGAACTACCTAGATGTGAAGTAAGCAGAGGACCTGGATCTGTAGATTCGTAGGGTTATATCAGGAATACTAACAAGACTATTAGGAAGAAATTAGACTTAGACTAGTGCTTCTTGAACTTCTGCCAGGCACTGTGTTAGGTTCTGAAACTGCTAAAGTGAATCTCACATATCATCAACTTTGGACTCATGGAGAATTTGCTGTAGAACACTGTTGCTTCAAATGTGTTCAAAACTTAAAAGTCTGGCCTATAGATATATTTATCTTTATTTAACGCAATCTTTTCCAAATATATTCAGTCAATATTCACTCTTTCTCCTCTTTCTTTTGTAGCATCACCTTCAGTTTTTGTTATATTGATATGGTTTGGCTGTATCCCCACCCAAATTTCATCTTAAATTGTAGCTCCCATAATTGCCACATATTGTGGGAGGGATCAAGTGGAAGATAATTGAATCATGGGGGCAGTTCCCCCATACTGTTCTCATGGTAGTGAGTAAGTCTCATGAGATCTGGTGTTTTTATAAGGGGTTTTCCCTTTCATTTGCCTATCATTTTTCTTTCCTACTGGTATGGAAGATGTGCTTTTGGTCTTCCTTGACCTTCTGCCATGATTGTGAGGACTCCCCAGCCATGTGGAACTGTGAGTTGATCACACCTCTTTCCTTTATAAATTACTCAGTCTTGGGGATGTCTTATTAGCAGTGTGAAAACAGACTATAAATGTGAGTAAATTATCTTGAGATCTGATGGTTTTATAAGGGGTTTCCCCCTTTGCTCGGCTCTCATTCTTCTCTCTCCTGCCACCATGTGAAGAAGGACTTGTTCTTCATGATTTCTGCCATGATTTTAAGTATCCTGAGGCCTCCCAGCCATGCTCAACTGGCGGTCAATTGAATCTCTTTCCTTTATAAATTACCCAGTCTTGGGGATGTCTTATTAGCATCATGACAATGGACTAATACATGTATCAACAGACCTTTATTATTATTTTTATTCTTATTTAAATCTACTCACTTTTATTATTGAAACAAATTTTATTTCAAAAGGAAATATCTTACAAGTATACATTTTTCTAATATTCATTATAATGAACATACATTTAAAAGTGTTCATTATTCTATTAAAGTCAGCTTAAGTAAGTGAATTTGGGAAATTGTGGCTTAATGACAATGGGCTTGGGCTCTGGAACAGGACTGAGTTCAGTATTTGTCTCTGCAATTTATTACTTGAGTGTCCTTGAAAATTTACTTACCTCCTGTAATCTCTAGGTTTCTCATCTGTAAAATGGAAATACTAAAATCTATCTCAGAAGATTGGTTGAAGGTAAAAAAAGATGACGTGTGTAAGGCAGTTGCCACACTGCCCACTACATGAAAAGGCCTAATCCTGTGGTCATCACATCATTTTTTAATGATTCAGTTTTATCATTTGAATGGGGATGGTAAATGAAGCTCCATCTGGCCAGGGATGGGATCCACAGTTGAACAGGGAGAAAGTGCCCAGACATGTAGAATCCCTGGGGGCCCTCTCCCAGGAAGGATCTCAAAGAAAAATCATTCACTGTATCTGTGTTCTTAATTTTTCCTCAGAACTCGAGTCTGAAGGATTTTAATATGAACTACTAAAAAAGAGGTGTGGGGGTGGGGGGGGTCTCGCTTGGCTGAATACATTTGGCAAAGACTGGATTAAACAAAGATATTTCTATCAGATTTTTTTGAAACCTTTACAACTAATGTACAATGAGAATCTTTAAGATGGACAATTAATACGTAGTACCTCATTTTTCAAGGCATTTTTTAAAGAAACCCCTATGAAATTAGGTTGTGAATAAATAGTGTTCTAGACCAAATTCTCCATGAGGCCAGTGTCTACATATGATTCACTCGAGCAGTTTCGGTACCTAGCACTGTGCTTGGGACATTCCACGGTTTTGTGGAGTGAATTAAGGGAGAAACAGATGAATAAACATATGAATAAAAACTTCACCAATACTTTACCATTGTTTCAAGGGCAAGCCTTGATAAAATTCATGCAAATGGGAAAAGAGCCCTACTATTTTCCTAAACCAAACTGAGAAGATTCCCCAATTTTGCAACAGAACTGACTTCCAGATCAGAGGATACCTGTTAGAGATTTTCCACAGAGCTTTCAGAGTCAAACCCAGGGAAGGAGTCAGCATTAAAAACACAACATTAAAGGAAAATGTGACCCAAATCCCCAGCCGTGAAGCAAGGGAAGGACTATGACAAACTAATAGTAGACTGAGATGGGCCTCAGCACCAGAGACAGGGACTTAAGCAGGTGAGGGTGGGAACTGCGGCAGCCTGAAGCAAAGCTCACCTCAAAGGCTTCATGGAGGTTTTCTTAGTGGGAAGGCTTGAGAAGGAATTCAGTTTGCAGCACACTTACAGTTAATTTAAAATTCATTTATTGGCCTAGAATCTTGCTCTCCTATCGCACTGCTGTTTAAAAACATCTTGTCAGACATAGTTTGGGGTTTCCTATCTAGCATTTTCTAACTCAAAAAAGGAAGAGGGTCAAGAAAAATGAAAGATCAATAAGATACAAAGTAAAAATGTAGATTACTACAAGTCTGTAAATTTTACCTACCAGATGCCCTACAGATGTAATAAAAGTGTCCAGAATTCAAAGGAAAGTCATCAAGATCATGAGGATCTGCCCTCTAAGAGAACAAACTCTTTTTCTTTGTTTTCAGCTGACAGAAGCATATGGCATCTAAATGATTGTCAGAAGTTCTGGGTCTAAGTCTTAGTTCTGTAAAATCCAAACTGTGAGGTCTTGGACCATTTGGCTACACTGGGCCTCTGGTTCCTCACTAGTGAAAAAGAATATGGACTTTCCTACTGCTTGCACATGTTCACTGTACACATTACACAATCTCTTTGTACATACTTCTCTTAGAGAACATGCCACACTGGATCATTAGTATTTGTGCCCTTGACAGTCTGTCTGATTAGATTCTGAGAATGTGGAGTCTAGGGTTGGAGCTCTGGTTAGCTCTGAAATCCTAGTGCCTAGCACAGAATATTCTCAGTACTTGTTTATAAAATAAGAGCAAGGGTATCCATTTTAGTCCATTTAAGCTGCTATAACAAAATGCCATAAACTAGGCAACTGATAAGTAACAGAAATTTATTTCTTTCCGTTCTGGAGGCTTTGAAGTCCAAGATCAAGGCACCTGCAGATTCAGTGTCTGGTGAGGTTCCCCTTCTTGTTTCATATAGGGCACCTTCTTACAGTATCTCACATGGTAGAAAGGGAGAGCTATAATAGCTTCCTGGGATCTCTCTTATAAAGGCTCTAATCCCAATCATGAATGTTCTGCCCTCATGGCCGAATCACCTCCCAAAGTCACCACCTCCCGGTACCATCACTTTTAGCATAAGGTTTTAACATACAGATCTGGGGGGAACACAAGCATTTAGACTATAGCAACATCCGTTGACCTTTAATAATATCCCTTAACCTCCTGCTATCCCCATGCTAAAAGCTGGAGTTCACGGGGAGAACTTTGTGTGGACATTGCGGTGGGCCAAATGGTGGTCCCCCCAAAAATATGTCGAAGTCCTGACTCCAGTATCTGTGAATGTAATCTTACTTAGTAAAAAGTCTTTGGCTGGGCATGGTGGCTCATGCCTGTAATCCCAGCACTTTGGGAGGCCAAGGCAGGCAGATCACCTGAGGTCAAGAGTTCAAGAGCCACCCGGCCAAAATGGTGAGACCCTGTCTCCACTAAAAACATAAAAAATTAGCCAGGCGTGGTGACGGGCACCTATAATTCCAGCTACTTGGGAGGCTGAGGGAGCAAAATCCCTTGAACCCAGGGGGCATAGGTTGCAGTGAGCCCAGCCTGGGCCACAGGAGTGAAACTGTCTCAAAAAGAAAGAAAAGAAAAAGTCTTTGTAAATATAATTAAGAATCTCAAGATGAGATCATCCTGGATTAACTGGGTGGGCTCTAAATCCAATGACAAATGTCCTTGTAAAAGACAGAAGAGAAGGCCACATGAAGACAGAAGTAGAGATTGGAATTTGGCAGTCACAAACCAAGGAAGACAAGAAGCTGCCAGAAGCCAAGAGGCAAGGAAGTTTCCTCCCAGAGCCTCCGGAGGGAGCACACCCGGCTAACACCTTGATGTTGGACTTGTAGCCTCCAGAATTGACATAAAACGTAAGCACTCATTCAAGTACTCAAATTGAATGAAATTTAATCTCCACAGGCAAATAAAATGCAACATGAATGACCACACACCAGGTATAAAGAATAAACCTCTATTTCTTTAAGCTACTAAGTCTGTGTTAAATTGTTATGATAGTCACAGAAAACTAATACAGACCCAATCTTCAGGGTCAGTCTCTGCCTGATCTGAATCTCCACAGCAGCTCTAAGGAGCTCAAGCCTTCAAAGGCCATGGGGCCTTGTCACCAGGCAACCAGGGGCCTTCTGAAGCCCAGTTTCCCTGTCATGAACACAGGTGATCAAAGTTTCATTTGTTGCTTTCGACCACCAGCCTTGGAGGGTGTTAGAAAGCAATGGGGGAATTCAGAGTAATGTGATTTGTCATCCAGGAAAGTGATCAGATGAGAAGTCACCAATTATTGGCTTGCTCAGCAGAAGGAAATGAAAAATAATTGTTGGAAATAACATGAAAGCCTCCAGAAACAGAAGAGCTCTCATTTGTGAGACGCCAGCCTCTGAGGGAGTTTCTGGTGTAAAATTGCTTCCCTGAATATTAGAAAGGTCTGTGTTTTTTATCATTTAAATACAGTAAAGGAAAATTAAGTTCTATGGATTTTGTGTGACCGTTTTTTGGTTTATATTCAACTTTATCCAAGCAGTTCATAAGAGGTTGTATGATTCCCTCTAAACCTCAGTTTCCCCATATGTAACATAGAGACAACAGTAGTCCTTATTTCACAGGTTTTCAGTGCAATAAATAATTTGTATAAGTAGTTAGCACAGTGATATAGTAATATAGAATAATAGTAGTTATTCAGAAAAAATAGTCATTTTTATTTTTATTTTTGAAATGAAGTTTTGCTCTTGTTGCCCAGGCTGGAGTACAATGGCAAGATCTCGGCTCACCGCAACTTCGGCCTCCTAGGTTCAAGCGATTCTCCTGCCTCAGCCTCCCAAATAGCTGGAATTACAGGCATGTACCACCATGCCCAGATAATTTTGTATTTTTAGTAGAGACAGGATTTCTCCAAGTTGGTCAAGCTGGTCTGGAACTCCCGACCTCAGATGATCCGCCTGCCCCGGCCTCCCAAAGTGCTGGGATTACAGGTGTGAGCCACCGTGCCTGGCCAAATAGTCATTAACATTGCTACTGCTGTTGCTATTTTCTATGCTGGAATACAGTGAAGCCAAAGAGCAAAGTGGTTTAAGGCTCAAGCTATGAGGTCAAACAGTCATGGTTTTCAATGTTGGCTCTAGCACAGACAAATATAATATGTACAAAAAAAGCACTAGGTCTCAATTTTCTCTTCTGTAAAATGGAGGTAACAACAGTTATTTGTCCAAGTCATAGAGTTGTTAAGAAACAAAGTGATAGGTGTAAAGCATCTAATATAACACCTGGTTGCATGGTCATTCATGTTGCATGTTTTTCATCCTTAGGGATTAAATTTCATTCATTCACTCATTCAACAAATAGTTTAATGAGTGCTTATGGTTTATGTCTGACAAGAACTAGATGTTTAGCAGTGAACAAGACAGTCACACTGCCTACGGTCTATGAGCTTACCTGCAAGTGGAGGAGACAGACCTTAGCTAACCATGAAATAGTTGAAGATGATGGTGTATCACAAACCCTTTAGAGACAGTGCTGTTTTTTCAAGAGGAAGTTAATAGCATGCCTGCCTGCCAGAAGTAGAGTGTATAAACTAAATGAACCTGAATTTTGGCAGAACCATTTGCCATTTCGTCTGCCCCCACAAAAGGGAAGACATTAACTATAAACTCATGTGGCAAGAAGGGAGGAAGAGAGATGACAGAGTGGCACCAGGGAGCCATCAGATGTCTGCTGCCTTCTGGGAGATGCTCAGATCTTTAATGAGGTTCTAGACAGAGGAACTATCTGAGGGCAAGCAATTTTACTTTTGAGGGAAACCACAGAAGCAGCTTACATCTTTACATCCAGGTTATGAGATCCTGGGGGACAGGATCCAGAATCCTCACTACACACCCCAGCCTGGGAACACAGAGGCAGAGGGTACAAGGGGAGGAAGAGTGCAACTAGGGGTTGGGCCAAGTTTAACCAGGTCTTCCTGGACCAAGATGGATTCTAACCTCATAAATGAGTTTCATGCAATTAATTCTTTAAATATCACAGTGATCAAAGAAGAAAAATAGAGAGCTGACATGGCAAGAAGCAAAGAAAAAGCCCCTAAAGGAGGTGACATGTAAGTCACAATGTGAAGGCTGAGACAGCCAGCCCCACAGAAGCCTACTGGGCAGCAGGAGTAGCAGGAGTAGCTCAGGGATCAGAAGGAATGTCTTGTATGAGAGGAACTTCACAGAGACCATGGTGAAAATGTGATGAGCAAAAGACAGTGTGATATGGAAGGAACCTGGAGGGATAGGCAGGGATTTCTGATAAATAGACTCTGAGGGCAGGGCTTCTTTGATATCTATAGAGGCCTGTGCTCTTCGGACATTTAACAATGACATTGGGTTATAAGACATGATAAACTGCAAATATTTACCGTTAACAAATTAACTCTTTTGTCACTCTAAGATTACAATGATATATAAAGGTACTATTTACAAAATAGGAAGATTTATTTTTAAAAGTTGATTAATACATACTGCACTATAGGTTGCATGGCCTGGTAACAGGGCACGTTTCAAGACAGACTGTGAATGCCTTTACTCAATCTCATTATTATGATCTCTCTAAAATCTTATTTTAAGCTAAGGTTAGAAATCTACATTTAAAGGCCTTGGCCAAATGGTCTCCTCAAGGAGTCCCTGTACCTCTGTTCCTGGCTCTCTGAGAGCCTTAGGGTTTGCAGAAAGAAATGCAGTTGCCTAAAGAGATGAGACTGTGTGGCAGCCCCTAGCATGGTCCCCATGGGGGACAGGACGCAAAATCCATAGGACATATTCCAAAGGAGATGTTCGCAAAGTGTTTGAGTTGGTGAGTAACTATTTACAAATGACTGCACATTGACCCACTGCTTTCCTTTTCAAAGTCCCAACCTATGAGACGTAACTGACTTCCCAGGAACAAAAAATGACAAAAAACAAAGTGAAACTCAGAGACAATAAGTTTGGATGCCCTAGACATGTCTTTGAATAAATTCAGTTTCTACAGCATTTTGATGCTGCAGTTTCAGTTGGAGAATGTCATAGACTTGAAGCACCAGCAAAACAGCCACATGATTCCATTTGGTGTCTGCCCTTCCTCTAGCCCTGCTAACTTAGGACAGCAACCCCAGGCTTCTCACCTTACAGGCAGAAGGTAGCTTTGAAAGGACATGATATTACTCAGTGCTGTGTTCTTGTATTCTCTCTCTGGAAAGGAAATGCAAAGTCTCCAAAGCATAATCTTGGATAATTTATAAGACTATCTCATCTCTACTTTAAAATTTGTTTATAGAGGTTGTATCTTTATTAACTTGCTGTGTGACCTTGAGCAAGTCAGCTAACCTCTCTGGGATTCTTGACAAAGTCCAAATTATGTAGAATTTACCTGATAATACAATTATGAAGCTCCAGTGAAAAAAGCATTCAGGAAAAGATCCAAATTTGGGGGAGAATGAAGTCAATACAAATTGGAGGGCCTTCTTTTAAAAAAAAAAAAAAGAACTTAAAATTATTAGGTACAAGGTCTTAGAAGGTGTCTGGGCAAATTAGAGTCCACACATCCTAAGCTTCATGGCAATTCTATCTTAGGGAAAGTGATTATCACACGATAATCATTGTAAGAATAATTAGCCCAGACCATTGTGGTGTTACTAGATACATGTGGGCTAGAAGAGACAATTTCTGACCATGCTGCAGTTACTCAGAGAAAGGAAAGTTTGCATTTCCTGTAAGAGGCTCAGTGTCTTTTGCCGCTCAAAGAGCGCATTTTGCTCAAGCTGACCTCAGACCTCAAATTCTCTCCTGCGTGGACAAGCCCAACACAAATGCCTCAGAGTGTGACGTAATTCAATTCAGTTTGAATTAATTCAGTGCATGTTTCTGGCATACACCCCAAGTTGATTCAAAAAGAACTTGGGACAGGGTTCCCACGTTCCAAAACTCGAAGTCTAGTTGAGGAAATAACCCTGATACACACACAGCAAGTAGAGAATGTGATGGTGTAGTATCATGACAAACTTGAATCTTACCTAATTCTCACTCTCCTCTTAGGACTAGCTTCCATCACTCTTGTAAACTGTGTCCTGAGTGCCCAGCCTGCAGACTCTCACTCCACCCTGCTCATACCACACTTAGAGCAGAGAAAGCTCATTTGTCATTTATGGTATCTTGTCCTGTAGCAACTTTTGCATTGTCATCCTGCTATATAATAAAGTGTGTATGCGTGGTGGCGGTGGTGGTGATGATGACGTCTCCCAAATAAGATTATAAGATCTTTCAGTTCAAGAACCAGGTTATTAACTTTCCTATGATCCTGCAGGCCCTGTTCTGTCATGTTAAATAAGAGTGTATATTAAATGTTAAAATATGACATTCAGACTTAACTCATAATGTGTGCCATGGGCTGTTAGAAGAGACTGGATGGAGGTAATAAAAGAGGCTTCCTGGAGGGAAGTTGAGTTAAATATTTATGAATTTTATTCCATAGTCTTATTGCATTTCTCTCTAGCTATACAGCTCATCATTGCCACTTCTGAGCACCAAGCACCAGTTTGGACTTCCACAAATAATTTTAAAGAAAGGTATTTGGGTAATTTGCCAACCTGAAGAGAGAAATTGTTCACATCAGGATTCGATTGGAGGAAAGCAATAGAGGTAGATATTCGAAGAGGGTATGAATATGTTGCAGCCTAATTTGAAACTTCTTTGAAGAAGTGAGGATGGGCCAGGGATCCAGGAGTGATGAGAGCTCAGGGAGTCGGTCTGGGGAAGGCCAACGTGGACTCTGTGACTGGAAACTTAAGGGCACACAGTTGTGGGGAGTCATCACCACAGTGAGCAGACAGGAAAGGGCAAAATATGTGGGAAGTTAAGGACTCACTATAGAAGAACGGTGCCCCACTAAAAGCAACCACAGCCACCCATTCACTCAATGAACACTGGAAATGGGCAGACTTGCCCAGCCATTATTCCTGCTCACTGCCAACAGGAGCCGATCTCTCCAAGCAAAGCAGTGTCCTGCTTCTCTGTGGGCCCTGCTGCTGCAGCCTTTGTACTTCCTGAAGTCAGTACCAGGAATGCCTACCTGCCCCCAGGCCTTCTCGCCTTTTGAGGTCAGGCTTATAGCTCTTTAGACGCTTCCCTGATGTGCCTAGCAAATGTCTTAAAAATCTGAGTCCTGAACCATTGGAGTTTCAGCAGGGGAGCACAACCCCCATAACGTCTACCTAGGAATGTCCCTATTCTTTCATGGAACAGCACCTTCTTTGACCAATGGAGCAACAGAAGGGCCCTGAAGCCATCCAATGACATCAGGTGAATAATCAACTCTGGTAAACATGGCATGATGAAGAACTCTACAAGATGAACCTTCTCTCCAGCCCAGCCCAAGAGTGTCTATACCACTTATAGTTATACTTAATACTACACTCCTTGGAATTGCTATCTGAATATCTCAAGATGTGAGCACAAAGTAGGGGCTCACCAAATTGTTACAGAATAAATTGAATGTGGGGACTTACCCTTTTGTTTTAATTTAAACCTCAGGAAAGTCTTTGTGCCCACAGTTTCAGTTTCCCAGGGTTCCACTGATCACAAAAGGTGGTGACCTTGTCATCCAATGCACTCTGTCTCTTATATCCCATTAGCTTTTTCCCCAACAATAAGACCGTAGAGGTTGAATACAGGATGGAAGTTTCCCCTGCTGTGGAAAGGATCCAATTTCTCAGCAGGCTGATTTCTTTCTGGGTATAGAAAATCCTGCAGCTGAGACATAGCCTCTTCTCACAACCAGGGCAAGCAAAACTAAATACTTCATGCAATCCACCCAAACAAGGACAAAGCTGTTCTTTAACGAAACGCCACTTGGCACTAGGTAGCCCTGGACATTCCCCTTGCAACATCTTCCTGTCCCGATAGTCTCTTCCAAAAGGACCACTGGGGACTGCAAGAGACCACTGTCGACAACCGATAAATGCAGTCTTCAAAGCCACTCATCCATTCTTAATGGACAGCCCGTTAATTTGAGGTCTAGGTCATGAATTTGAATGCTATGCACTGAACACCTCTTCAGCAAGAAAATCTGGTTTTGCCTCAGGGTAAATGGTGATTCATTAATTGTAATTAAATTAGGCTGGTGGCTTAAACTGGATGTGACAAAATGAAAATCCCCATATAAAACCTGAGATGCATATCACAGGCCTTCTGTCAATAATGTCTAGTTTTTGTCTAAGTGGATTTAAAGGGAACAAGATGCCTCTTCTTTAAGAAAGAAAATAAACTACCTCAGTTAAATAGGGAAATAAATAACTCCTGAATGTTTCTCTATTTCTTTTTCATTCAGGTCCTGCTACAGAGACCTGGAAGGACTAATAAGGGTTTTAAGTGTCCCCTGCATACCTGGGAGAAAGTGAGTAGCACCCTATTAAGCCCCTTTCGTGTTGGCTCTGGAGAGGATCTACTCATACCCTACTGGTGTTGGGGTACAATCTGAGTTCTCTTGGCAGATTCAACACAATTGCCTCTTAGCACAGTGGCTGAATGGGCTGAATCCTTGGATGGAAACCTGGAGTCCTGAGATCTCACTGGACCTCACTCAATGGCTAGCTGCCAACTTTGGAACTCTTTGACCCAGAAGTCCCTTCACTGAAATAAGGGGGTTAGACAAGTTTCCTCTTTTACAGCAAAAGAAAGCTAAACAAAAACACGAAATGAAATAAGTAAACATGAAGTTTCTCTGGTTAACAGTGCAGAGGAGTTTTACCTGCTGAGACATATAGCCCCACCTCTGAGCCCAGAAGAAACTCAGGAAAACCTAGAAGACAGTGGAGAAAAAGTTGAAACCCATTCAACTGGGTGTTGTCTCAAATCTTTTCCAGTTCCAAAGCTTGTGAAATGCATAATTTGTTTCATCATGCTATGAACTAGAGTATGATTTTAAATAAGAAGTAAAATACTGTATTAGGGAGAGTTTAATCAGAAAAGCAGAACCACTGTGAGTGGTGTAAAATAAAAGATTATTAATATGAATAGACTTTTCACAATTGTGGAATGTAGTGAAGAAGTCCCTGCAAGGCTGTTGAACCTGGTGCTGAGCTGAAGCCGCTGAGCTGAAGCCACTCTACCTCAGCTGTGAAAGCTGCTAGAAAAGAAAACCAGACATGAAGTCAGAGACACCATAGCAGATTGGAATCTATGACTATCTCTCAATTACCCTTAGCATGATGATGCAGGTGACCTGCAAAAGCTGACACCTTTCTCCATGGGACTGCACTTACACCTGGCCCAGGAAGGTGAAGAGGACCTGATGGGAGCTGGAGGAATGGCAAGCCTGGTGCTCCCTCACCCTCATTAGTAAGCCAGCAGCTCAGCAACAATGTACACCACCTCTCACAGTGCCCACAGCCACCTTCAGAGCATGAAAAGGCTGCTCTTTAACTCCCATCTCCCAAGTCTTATATATTTATCACTGTGGTCAAACCGAGTCCAGAGTCATATGGGAAAGGAAATTCTGGGAAACACAGTTCCAGCTTAGCAAAGTTGACAAAATACAAAGCCATAGCAGTCCACCCCTGGTCATGTGTCTGCCATATGTACTTCTTTTAATCATACTTAATTTCCAAATAAAGACAAAAGTAAAATCTCATTTATACCAAACATGATGCATCAATCTGTCATCCAATCAAAATACGCTACCCCGCTTCACAAAAGAGAATACACCATTTTACACATACTGGGCTGATGCCATTTTTGTTTCTAAGTCATACTCCATTTTGGATAGCTTGCAATTTGCATACTGAGCTTCAGGTCTAACAACAATTAACACATCTTACATTGGTGGAATGGGAAAGGGGAAGACAGAATTGGCTGATAGATACATAAATAATTTAGATCAAAACAAGGAAGAAATGCTGATAACTATGACAGTCTTTGTTTCTTCAACTCCTCACATGATTATGTGAGGTATTTATAACTACCTTCTTCTATTACCAATTTCATATGCCTTTACCCCTTGCAAGCATGTTGCCTGGCAGCATCCCTTGGCTGGTGGGGTAACCTAAAACTATTTCTCAAGTGTTAGGCCATTAGCAGTCCTGCATGTGGCGGCCATTATTTCCCCACTGACTTTCATCACAGAGAAATCTAGGAGGGAGGTTTATAGTGTACATTTTTGACAGTGTAGCAAGATCCTTCCATGAGGGGACTCAAACTCCGCTTCATTCTAAGGGCTCTGGGTCTTCCTCTGGCTCAGGTCTGGGGCTTGGTGGGTTTGTAACTCTCTATTTTGGTGATTCAATGAGGCTTCTGGTCACTAATCCCAAAAGGCTGCCATTCATACAAAGTAAGGAAATTGTTCATCCAGTTCAGTATTAGAGACACCATCTTCAATTAGCCAGAGTCAGAAATATCTTGTTTTCTGTGTTTACAAATAAGGTAATGATGAAAATCCCATCTTTGCATATTGATGCAAGTACAGGATACATTTTTAAACAGAAAGGTATGAAACATTTCTCTTTAGGACCTCGTGGTGTCCAATTATTTGCTCCTGCATTAGTTCACAGATGGCTCTTCTGTGTCTATGGGTAGTAATTAAAATAATCATCATCATGGCTATTTTTAGGACTGTTAGCTAAGTGCTTTCCGTATAGCATCTCATTGAATTCCTACAACTAGATAAATGTTATTATTGTCATTTTACAGATGAAGAAATGCTTACAATTTCAGGAGCATGTATACGCATGGAAACTGTGGTGTAAGGAATGTAAAAGCCTTAAGCCAGATCCCACAGCTAATGGTTGGTTGGGCCAAATTTCAACTTTCTCCTTCCAAAAATCATTTTCCCTATATTATGGCCCAGAAAAATATAAGTAACACGTTTATTTAAATAACTTTTAAGATTAGTTTAATGAATACAAAATCTGGATCTATCGCTGGTCAGAGATAAGATGAGCAAGGGGAATCTTGAAAACACATGGAGCAGACAAATGATTCTCCAAAGTTGTTGAAAGTGTTCAGAAACTGGGAGGTCTCTGGCAATAAGGGCAACCATAATGTGGTAGAAAAGAGAGTATGGCTGTTTATTATTTGTGTAATTTTAGCACATCAGTAAACCTCCACTGCCTCATCTGTAAGAGGGGGAAAATAATAAAATCTATTTCACAGGTATAATGAAAGAAGTCAACAGCATATTTAAGTAACTGATAGATTGTGAAGTGTTATTGTATTAAATATTATAATTATTACCTTAGGGCTTCAAAATGTCAAATACTCAAACATCAAATCAGCAGTCATTAAGGTGACAATTCCTAGCTTAGGAATGCCCTACACAAACCAGGACATACACTTAGGAATACTGTTGACAGAGTGTCCCATTCAGTTTAATACTAATTTAATACTACTGGACTCTCAAATGCTGCCTGGATTTGAACAATACATTATAGGACAACCAAAGCATCAGGAGTAGAGCAAGTCAGCCATTCACTAGGTGGGTAGGTTACTGAGTAACTCAGGTTCTACTCCCTGTTATTCCTGTTTTCCTGGGGAGATCTAAAGCCAGGTGAGCCCAACCAAGGATATGGATTTCAGAAAGCAAGCAAGTCTGAGAAGGAATTTCCCGACAGTCTGGCTGATTTCTCACCATTCACTGATAAGCCAGACCTGGCAAATTATGTGCATTACAAAGTAGCAAAAGCTTCTGCAGTACTAATGATGTGGCAGGCACAGTTCAGGGCATCTTATATTGCCAATACTTTTAATCCTATTTTAAAATGCAGATGATAACCTGCTTTGTAGGTTATCATCTGCATTTTAAAATAGGATTAAAGATAGGAAATGGAGGCACAGAGAGTAAAGTACTTTCTCCAAGATCACACAGCTATTATGTGCAACACCAGGTTTTGAACGCGTGTTAATGGGGTTCAGAGTCCACTCTCACACATTCAGTCTGCTGTGTCCCATCCTCCTGAGTCTAGAAAGGCAGAAAGACAAGGCCTATTGCAGGCAGCACATTAGTAGTGGAAACTCTTCCTCTTTCCCCAAAGAGAGCATGGACATGAGCATCACCTTTCAGACTTGTGTCACTTGTAAAGAACGGGGATTCTTTTCTGCTAATGGACATCCTTCGCAGCATGTGCTCACTGCCCCATCCATCAGCCATAACAAGGTGCTGAAGTATCTTGACTCATAAGTATTTGGCGCTGGGGACTGGGTGTGACAATGTGTGAAGATCCTTCCTTTTTCCAGTGATAAAACTTTGCCCATAAGTCCTATTTCTAATCACACTAGTTTGAAGGAAACTTTTCTGACCTATTGCTGTTGAAGGGTTTGACTATCCTACAATTCAATCCTGACACTAATTTCCTGATGTTAGTGCAGTTCCCACAGATCAAAGGCTCAGTCCTACAAGACTAAGGCATCCCTCACAACAGATACCCCCAGCAAGTTTGGGGCACCTGTACTTCTGACCGATAAGCTATTATGTTGGGGGTATTCCCATCAACCCCGTCCTCAGGTTCAATAATTTACTAGAATGGCTCACAAAACTCAGGAAAGTATTTTACTTACTACAAGCAGTTGCTAGTTAATCAAAATCCATCTCCAGCCTCTCTCCCCCTTTTAGGCAGTCAGGAGATGGGACTGAAAGTTTCAGTCCTCTAATGACATGATTGGTTCCTCTGGCAACAAACCCTCATCTGGAGGCTATCTAGGGCCCACCAAGAATCACTTCATTAGCATCAACTCAGGTATGCTTGAAAGGTCCTTGCTACAAATAAAAGATGCTTCTACCCCTCCTACCACTCAAGAAATTCCAAGGGTTTTAGAAACTGTGTCAAGAACTGGAAACAAACACCAGATATTTATTTATTGTTATATCAAAATGATCCATTGCTCAGTGTTTACAAGGTCCTTTGAACAGGAATTTCTTGGGTAAGATGGATTGGGAAAGAGATGAGAAAGGCAGCATGGTCCAGTTAAATTTAGATCCTGAGTCAGGACATTTAGGGAAACTGGGAACATTTGGGACATTAGGACATCTGGGTCCCACTGCTGTTCTGAGTCAGCCATGTGACATCAGATATCCTGTGTCATTCATGCTCTGTGCACTTTCTAGCCTACAGGAATTTTCTGAGGAACAAGGAGAGAATAGATTCAAAAAGACTTGGAACATTTTTCTAATGTCCTAGAAATGTAAATTTCCTGGGTAAGAACTTGGGGAAAAAAAAACATAAAAGATAAACTTACGAGAATTGTGTTAAAATGTATCAGAATGAACTGGGAATTCCACAGCTGGCCTGGGCTTTGTAAAATATATGTAGTCAAATGGAAATATGGAATGAAATTGTTACATGGGTTTCTTTTTTCTTTTCTTGGAGACATGATCTCACTCAGTCACCCAGGTTGGAGTGCAGTGTCACGATCTCAGCTCACTGCAACCTCTGCCTCCTAGGTTCAAGTGATTCTCCAGCCGCAGCCTCATGTGTACCTGAGAATACAGGCACGTGTCACCAATGCCCGGCTAATTTTTGTATATTTTATAGAGACAAGGTTTCACCATGTTGCCCCAGGCTGGTCTGGAACTCCCGAGTTCAAAGCAACAGCCTCAGCCTGCCCAAGTGCTGGGATTACAGGTGTGAGCCACCATGCCTGGCCATGGATTTAAGTGTTTATTACTCATGCTTGGTGTGAAGGAACTGAAACTCCAGTGGTCTCAGAGGAATTCTATTCACAGGCCATCTTGGTCTTTCTCCCAGGACAGCTGCACCCCTCTCACACAGGTGACCATTAACTCTGCCCTCTCACATCCTCAGACCCCAAGGAAGCCCAGCCCTACAGCAGGCATTATTGACTTCTGTTAAAACAGGCCAGGCTTCCTGCTGAGAATTCTCCCTGCCCCAGCTCCTTATCTGCTACTTCAGGACCTGTGACAATGGATGCCAGGGAAAAATGCAGCACTATCTCAGGAAGAGTCATCCTGGGTGTGATTGGCAGCATCAGCAGGCCGCTCTGGGGTATGTGTGTGAAAGGGTTTGAGTGTGCTGACAGCCAGCTGATCACCCCAGATCCATGTTACCTCCTCATAGTGTCAGTTTGTTGCTGGGAAGTGGCTGCTCAGCCAGGGACTTCATGTCACAGTCACCTGTCATCTAGGTGTGGCCATGCAAACTAATTTTCATGAATGAAACATAGCCACAAGTGATCTGTGTCCCCTCTGGGTCTGAGTGAATAAAAAGCAGATGTGCCTTCTCACTTTGTTCCCTATCCTTCAGTGACTGGAAAGGACTCTGTGGCTCCAAAAGAGGCAGGAGCCACAAAGTAGAAGGGGCCTGGGATCCTGAAAGACCATTTAGAGGAAAGCCACCTGCCAGCGAGGAACATCTGCGCTGGACTTCCACATGCATGAGGAAAATGTATATAGACTGTGCTAAGCCACTTTGACTTGGGGGTTGGTTTGTTACAGCACTGAGGCAGTACAGTCAACTAACACACTTAGGAACCGAACACTTGCAAGCCCCAATGGAGTTCTCATTTTTTAAACTTTGAAACAAAATAATACTGAAGACTTCAAATTCAGCATAGGACTGCCTAGCCACCCAGAACTGACAGGTGCTTACATTAGAAATTTCTATTTCCTCTGGGCCAATATAGTGCTCCTTCTCTCAGGCCTCTGAACATCTTTTAACCCCTCCCAGGCCACAGTTCAAAGGGCAGAGGAGGACCAGGAATCCTCATACAAGAAATCTCCAAGAACAACAGTCTTCCTGATCACCAGGGTCCAGCCAGGGTAGACAGTGCACGCTCCTGAGAAACTTGAAGGGACTGCCCCTCACGGAGGGAGAGGTGCGTGGAAGTCATCCCATTTTCACCAGATTAGTGGGTTTGGTTTCCCAGTCATTCAGATTACCTAATAGGAAGTAGAATAGCCACCATTAAATTTGTCTCTTGATTTGCATAAAATTGAGCCTGGATGGATGAGCATCTAGAGACAGTAGGGAGATAATACTACTTCTCTGCATTAATTTTGATTTTGAAAAATGTCCCTATTGGGGAAAATACATAAGCATCATCCTACTGCTTTCACCTCCAGTCTCCATATGGAGTTCAGAAGTGATCAACCTCCACCCAGATCCTTCATGGCACAGGCCTCTGTAGAACATGCCAGAATTCTGGGCACTGACCCATAAGACCTACTAGGGCCAGCACAGGCTGTGTGTGCCCAGGTGTGTGTGGCACCCTCTCATCGCAGCTGCCATGACACCCGGGGAAGAGCAGCTGCCTGTCTTTTCCTTGCTAATTTCTCTTCCCTGCTGAGCTACATGGGGGAGAATAATTGCCTTCACTCTGAGCTCTGACATTCCCACATTTAAGCACCTGCTCTACCACTGTTCTCCCGACAGGAAGACAATTTCTGCCACACTTGGCGTTTCCTTCATAGCAAGCCTGCCGATTAGAGAAACACACTTTAAAAGAGATGACTGGGGGTCTGTGAATGAGGCCAGGACCAAAGCAGCATTTTGGAAGGCTGGCCGACATTTTCCCCTGATGAAATAAAACGAACTGCGGTGGGAATTCCCCAGAGTGACTGGACAAAGCGTAAACTCCTCTGGAGCTACTCAGCCCATCTCACTCTCCTACAAGGACAAGCCCTGTCAGCAGAAACAAATTAGGAAAACCTAAATCTACAGAAAAGGAAAACTAAGTCACGGTCATTCAATGATACCATACTGAATTTATCAGAAGCTTTCTCAAAGATATTCAGAGTTATTTTCTGACTACTAGAGGGCTGGGATCAATTGATTTTCTTAGGATGTGCATTTTTATTCAAGATTACAAATTGTGACACTGTAGCAGTTATTACTTTTGGCAAGGTCAGAGGGCCAACATCACAGTCTCTCATGGTGGACGGGCAGGACAATCTAAGACTCAGAGATTTCCCCTCTGTAAGTAAGTAGGTCATAGATAGCAAACCATAGCTAAGAAGGAAGACAGCTCTCATCATCTCCTTTTATCATCCCCCAAAGAGCCAAACTTTAGATATTAGTTAGCCAACCATTAGATCTTAATGTAACATTATAATGCATCCCAAGTTTGTAACTGTTAGGGTTATCTTTCTTGATCATGCAAATAGACTTTGATATAGAAACACTAGATCAGGAATTGGCAAGCTGTTACCTGCAGGTGAAATCTACCCATCTGCCTAATTTTTTAAATAACATTTTATTGCAATATGCACATTTGTTTGTGTTTTCTCTGGCTGCTTTCACACTGAGTTGAGTGTTGAGTTGTTGTAACCATATAGCCCAGAAAGTCTAATATATGTACTGTATGGTCCTCTCCAGAAAAAGCTTGCTGACATCTGCATTAAACTGATAAGTAAAAATCAATCTCTCACCATTGCATTGCTCAGAAATCATAAATGGGTGATATTACCCATTCCTCCTTTTTATTCCTATGGAAGTCGCTCTTTAGAAAAAGGACCCTCACCCAAAATTTAGTTCATATGTTGAGACCTACAATGTTACAACACATGCCAACAGCACATAAACAGTCTATTACTACATAGTCAAGGTTTTTTCTGGGAAGAACAGGAAAGGCCTCCCACACTGGTCTGAGGATGTCTTTAAAGAGCCAGGAAAGGAGACTGATCTGGGGCTGTTAGGAGGGTTAGGATGTGGGGCAGAGTGAATGCTTCTCCATGAAGGCAGGCAGGGTCTTATGTGGTTTGAATCTTACACTTGCTAAAGGAGGGAGTACCCTGGCTTTCTCATCAGCTTACCAGGTATATGGTTTGGCTGTGACCCCACCCCAGTCTCATCTGGAATTGTAGTTCCCACAATCCCACGTGTCGTGGGTGGGCAGTAATTTAATCATGGGGGTGTAACCCTCATGCTGTTCTCATGATAGTAAGTGCTCCTGAGATCTGATGGTTTTATAAGAGGCATCCCCTTCACTTTGTTCTCATTCTTCTTGCTGTCGCCGTGTGAAGGATACCTTTGCTTCCTGCCATGATTGTAGATTTCCTGAGGCCTCCCCAGCCATGCTGAACTGTGACTTAATTAAACCCTTTTTCCTTATAAATTACCCAGTCTTGGGTATGTCTTTATTAGCAGTGTGAGAATGGACTAATACACCAGGGCTGGAGCAGAAGGGGCAGACAGAGGGTTGAGGCTTAAACAGGGTCACCTGTCAATCATTAGAAAATGGAGGCACACTCCTTATGACAAGAGCACAGTTTCTGTATCACTGCTCCTTTTAATCTATCCAGTATCTTACCTCCCTGGCTCCTCACAGAAAGCAAATCTACAGTTTTGCGCTAAGATTGTTTTCCTGGGATGAATTCATGCCTCTATCCAACACCCCCAATTCCCACTTCTCCCTTCCATCCCCTCACCCCACCCCCACGACTTGTGTTCTGCTTCTTCCCAGGAAGAGGGTGTCAAGAATTTCTTGGGCCATAACAAGAGGAGTGAGGAAAGGAAGACTAAACCTATTGAAGAGTTCTCACTTTTCCTCTTTGCAGCTCCCACGCCCTACCGTTTTCCGGCTCTTCCTTAAGAGCCCTGGTCCCCAACAAAAGCCAGGTACTTTCCCCTGTTGAGGGAGAGGTAACATCTCTGTAGCATCCTGGAGTGAGCAGCTGAGACTAGCTCTGCCTTAGGCTCTGAGCAAACATTATCTCTTTCCCTTCCATTTACTTTTTCTCATTACAAGAATCAAAGTATCTACCAATGCAAAATTACGATATGAGTCCCAATTAAAAATCAGGGTCACTCACCTCGGACGAAGGAGTCCTGGGGATCCCACAGTGGAGGTGGGCTCATGAGATGCCTACGCCGGGGTCTGGACTTCGAGGCTCAAGAAATAAAGCCTCCTTTGCCTAATGACATTCACCTTGCCAGATCTTCCCTGGGAGTCTCAAGGAGCAGCTGAGGGTGGAGGCAGGTGTCCTGGGTTTCCAGTAAGCCTTCAAGCACTCCTTATCTGCAACACACTTAACTGAAGGGCAGGAATGAATACCAGTAAGTGCTCTGAGGAGGAGGAAGAGAGTGAACCTTGGAATAGCAGGAAGGAAGGGAAGAAGGGAATTTTCCACCATGCGTAGGTGCTTTATCGACCATATACTTTATGAAAAGTTTTTATTGTGGAAATACCCAAGCACACACAAAAACAGAGAGACTAGTACAAGGAACCCAGGTAGTCATGAATCATTTGAAACAATGACCATTCAATATTGTCTTATAAACTGTACAATAACCCTGAGAGGTAGATGTTATTCTTACCCCTGCTAGACAGGTTTGAGGACTTTAGGTTACTTGCCTAAGGCTATGATATGGCAGAAGAAATGGCAGTTCTCTCTGGCTCTAAATTCCCCACTCTTTTAATAGCGTGCTGACTCCAGGGAGGGCTTTGTGAAGGCGGGAGACTTAAATTGGAGCAGGAATGTCAGAGAAGCAGCAAGAGGACATTTTTGGGAAGAGGAGAGAGAAAGTGAGCTCACAACCAGTGGCAGAAATGAAGAGACAGCATTAAAAAAATCCGATTAGTCATCTGCTGCCAGCAGTATTTTAAAACTTTCAGTGTGTTTAAGTCAGTTTCTATTTGGAAAATCTACAAACAAATCTAGTCATGTATGGAAATGTGCATTGAGAGGAAAGGATGCATGTCATTTCCAGAAGAAGGTGAGAGTAACCTCTACTGCCACATCCCAGGGAATGTTAGCTATACAGATGCGGGGCAAGTGCCCATTGAGTGACAGAACATGGAGCCTACGATGGAAGAGACACACATGGAAGGCACAGACACTGGCTGTGAGTCTCAGGAAGACTCTTTGGGGCCTCATCCTGCCAAGAACCTGCTCTGTCCGGAGACCCCCACCCAGGTGGCAGTGAAGGTATTGAGAGGCAAACATCCAGATAGAACAACAGAGTGGATCTATCTGGGGGACCAACAACCTGAGAGCTTAGAGGCTGACAGCTTTTCCAGGTTAAAGGCCCTGAGCAGGCTTTCATCCACATAGTTGCTCTTAGACAGGTGAGTCTCATTAATACACAGGCGTTCTACATTTACTCATAACTTTAAAATACATCAGGTAGGCAGCTGTCACCCACCTATCACTAATTACAAACTAAAAGTATCCTCCACAAGGGAGCCATGGGGACAGGGTAAACTTAATGTTTCTCAACATCACCCCCTACCCTAGCCACCATGAAGGCATCCAACCTTCATGCGGGAGCTGCTAATGGCGTCCTTCAGGCCACACCTTCTGGTGGCAGGGCTGCTTACTCAGTAGAACTAACCCTTCCTTTGAGAGAGAAGGAGACATTAATATGTGCCTTGTTGTAAGCTCCCAGGGTGGATGGCCTTTCCCTGCTTCCTGAGTATAGATGTAAGTGATGTCTTGTCACCAGCATAATTTTGTTTATTTTTTTGCTACCAGATTGAGTACTGCTCAGCCATTTCAGAGGGGCCCTGCCTTGGCCACTTCCTGCTTTATTATTGAGTGCTTCCAAATAAGGAGCCCGAGTCCATGGAAAGGGAAATGATGCTTTGAATCTGCAAGAGGATGCCAAAGGACATCTTCAGCAATTTTAATAATAGCTTTGCAACAGAGGCCTCTGTGGTCTTGAAATGATGACAAGTGAAACCCCAAAAAAGCTTTATTGTCTCGGGGAAGGGAGAGTCAAAACTGGAGAAGATGAACCTTAGACACCTAGAATAAGAACTTGAGGTCTACTTTTGTGTTGGCTTTGTTAGTTTGTTTTAAAAAATTAAACATTAAACACATGTGTACTTTTTATCCTGTTATATATCTCTTCATGTATTTTCTATGTAATGTATATCTAATTTTGTAATTTATAATCTTGAAAAAAATTCATATTTATAATACCCTATATATGTCTGCACTTTTAATACGGGTATGATAAAATGTGCAACCAAACATTACTTTGCTTTTGAAATTCCAGGACAAAATTGTGTGATATTGAACTCCTTGGCCCATATTTTTAAAAACACTTCTCAGATCCGGTTTTTTAAGGACACCGAAACAATCCTGTTAGTCATCTGTTCTCAGTATTTTAAGATTTTCAGTGTGTTTAAGTCGGTTTCTATAGGAAAATCTACAAACAAATCTAGTCATGTCTGGAAATGTGCATTGAGAGGAAAGGATGCATGTCATTTCCAGAAGGTGAGAGTAATCTTTATTGCCATAACCCAGGGAATGTTAGCTGTACAGATGTGGGGCAAGTGCCCATTTAGGAACAGGATTTTGGACCTAGGATGGATGAGACACACATGGAAGGGAAGAAATACAGTAGCAGGAATAAAAAAAAAAGGAGGATAATTTCAGCTTCTAAGTTTTATTCTTTTATGTTTTTGATAAAATAGAAACTTGTGAGCTTCCAGGCTTAATTTATTGCCCATCTTTTCACTCTAGTTGGAGAGGAGGTATATGGATAAAGGATGATGCTTTTTATGGTAGGGTTTTGATGTTGCTGGGATATTTAGGGATTGTGTTTGTCCTTCAAGAGGGCCTTTTCATATGTTCCTCTAAGGACAGAAAAGGAAGAATGACAGGCTGAGCAAAGCCATATGGGCCAAAATGACACACAGGAGACAACTTAGTATTAGGCTTATAGGTTTTCTGGTGGGACCGAGAGATTTGAACAATCTATACCAGACACAGAGCCACATGGGACTAGCATAAATTAGTTTCCCTGCCACCACTCCCAAATTGGCAAGAAGCAGCAGTTCGAGAGAGAGATTGAGCCTTTTCTTCCCTGGCAGTCAATAGGCATATATGGCAACACACAAACACCCAAGCACATCCAGAATGCAGGCGTGTGATGGCTCAGTGTCTTGAGTACAGCATCCTTGAAGAAATGGTATCCCAGCTGCTCCCATTTACATGAACTATTTAATCTCACTCCAAACAGCACTGGTGTCATCTCCCTGCTGTTTCAGTGCTTCTATGACCTTGCTGTCAAGTCTTAGAGTAGGGCAGATTGTGCTAAACATAAAAGGCTAAATTGAAGTAGGTATGTGAAGTTAGAATGTGATAATTCTTGGAAAATATACTGCTACTATCAAATGACTAATATAATGCTGTTTTACTGTGTCAGTGTGTACTTTTCATTTCTGGGGAATAAACACTCTACATTTTTATGCCTTCTATATTGAATTTTTCAATATGAGCCAATGTGGGAAAACTAATTTCATAATAAATGTTTAAAAATATTATTCCACCAAAGTAGAAAAATTAGCAAAAGACAAGAGCAAGCAGTGCACCTATACACACAAAAAATGCAAATCGCTAATGTGTGCTCACAATGATGTCTAACCTTAATAGAAATCAAAGAAGTATGTATCAGGACATGGATGAAATACAAATGTTTTCCTTATCATATTGGCAAATATAAAAAAGAATGATGATAATACGAGTTGGTAGGTGTAGGAGAAAGTGGATATTATTATTTCTCTGGTGTTAGTACAAATAATTTACTCCTGAAGGCGATTTGAAAATATTTATCAAAATTTAAATGTATATACTGTCCAACCTAGTTTATCTTTAAAAATTAATTCCCAAGATAAAATCAGATACATACGTTAAGACACTGGTATACAAGGGCTCAACATAACACTGTCTATAGGACCAAACAATGCAAACAATTGTTTATCAATAAGGATTGCTTAAATAATTTATGGCATGAGCCAAACAATAGTGTGTCATGCAACGATAATATAAAGCTATGTTATGGAATAGTTACGCAATGTATTGTTAAGTAAAAAAAGAAGCTATTTGTGAAATAGAAGGCATTGGATAACAGACTTGCACATTTTTGTGAGTGAAAGAATATCCACCAGTATGACTATAGTCAGAAGAGGTTTGTGTGGGCAGAGAGAGAGAGGTTCCATGGATATTTTTCTTTCTCTCCTTTGTAGCTTTATTTACTGTACAGGTTGAGTTCCTTGTTTACTTTCAACTCATTTACTCACCAAATTTACTGAGTACCTACCCCATATCAGATACTGTTCTAGATACGTGACATACAATGGTCCATTTACAGCACTGGGTAACAGGCCCCATCTTCATGACACTTGCATTATGTTGGAGGGAAAAAGAGAATCAAGAAAGTAAAAATAAACCAAATGATATGTTATATAATATCAGATGCCCAGGAAAAAAAGGCTTTGCTTACACAAACCCAGGAAAGGGACTGGTCAGAGAGCTCATCCAGCCTCTCCCATACTCACTCTGGGCCTAGCACACTATATGATCCAGAGAAAGGCTTCATCTCTTTTGGTGAATGAATTGAAGAAGAATCCACTCAGAGCACTCTTCAGCCAGGGTGCCATGCTGAAAGCATTCCTCAA
This sequence comes from Cheracebus regulus, assembly GCA_963574635.1. Lineage (NCBI taxonomy): Eukaryota > Metazoa > Chordata > Mammalia > Primates > Pitheciidae > Cheracebus > Cheracebus regulus. Next base: position 40,193 of record CAUYQU010074301.1, read on the forward strand.
GACCTTCATTCCTGGGTTCTCCTAAGTACAGACAGGTGATCTACCTTTCTTCAAGCCACACATTCTTTTCTCCAGGCCCAGTAACATTCAGCTCATCTCTTTCTACCTTTCTTTATTCAATTACATTCTGGTTTGGCCTTCTTGAAATACACACAGTTCCTTGGGCTAACCTCAATTCTTTATCATCCAGTTTTTTCCAATTATTGTGTAGGATGGCTTATCTCCATGCATAGCTGGCCCCATTTATCATATGTTCATGCCTCACAATGTCACATTGTCTTCATACTTTGGGGAAGTATTCTTAAGTTTCTCCACATAACTCCCAAAAATCAGAACCCATCTGACAACCATAAATATGTTCTTGCTGAGTGCCCTCCTTTATTTCCTTCTTCAGTTTGTATTTCTTTGAATTTTTTCCTGTTAATGTCCCATGACTTCTTGTCCCAAGAAGTTAGTCAGATTATAGAAAGAGAATGCAGCAAATTATAAAGGCAGCAGGCACAGTAAATAATGGGTCTCCCCTCATATATATTATCTCAAATCTTAATAAAAATGTTTTCTTGTGCACAGAGACAAATGTCAAGGGCAATTGGGATCTGGAAGCATGACAATGAAATTTAGGATACATAGGACAAAGAAATACATATTCAGCAATTATCTTCCACCTGTCTTTACAAATGAAGTGGGCAAAGACTTAACAAGGGATTCAATTGCTAAAAGTGGCAGATGAGGAATTAGCACATACATAGATTAATATCAGAATTAGATATAATAAGCTTAAAGTGTTATTAATTATCACGACCTACTGCCTTTTTAAAGTAGATAAGCACAAATACAGTTTCAAAATTTCATAATAAAAACCATTTATGGATATCCTCATAGGAAGTTTGTCACTTGGACATTTGAACTTACTGCTAAAACCAAAGCAACAAATATTTTATCAAATCTCACAGTCACGAGATTAAATAGTCTCTCAGTTGAGACTGCAACAATCACAGGTCCTTCCAATAAACTTATCAAAGTCTGGCATTTTGCCTCAAATCCTCTACAGTCTCATTTTCAAACATGCCACTGGTATTTGGGTTTTAAGTTTTATTTATCTCAAGAAACTGATCCTTATCAGGAAAATGGATATATTAACATTTGTCACCAAATCAGCTCTCAGAAATTAGCCAAGGAGGATTCTTACTAAATTGAGATTCTTCATATTATAAAAACACTATCAAGTAGCCGATATGGTCAGCTTTTTGATAGATTGACAGGAAAATAAGCATCAATTACAAAGAGACTAAGCCCCTTCCTTAAGTCTCAATAAAGGACAAAAGTATTTATTCCATGCCCTTGTTGTACAAAGTATCTTATTTAATCCTTACTACTCTGTAAGTTATAATTATTACAATTTTACAAATACAATTAAGACTCAGAGACATCAAGTAACTTGTTCAAGTTCACACAGCCAGTACATGGCAGAGTCAAAATTCAAACTCATTTTACTGACTACCTTATACTTTTTGCCCAAAAAGATAAATTTTTCTCTTCCTGAAATCCACCCAAAATGCATGTTCCTTTTAGCCATCTTCCCACACTCCTGTCCCCAAAATATAAGGTATTTCTATCATTATGATCTTTGAGGCTTCCAGTTAGTTTTTTAAGTTATTGGTATAATTCTTAGCCTATCTCAACACATCTACCAATTCATTTTGAAGATATTTTTCTATTGTTTGTGCTTCAATATCCTGTTTTCTCTATTAGGGTATAAGAGTTGTAAAGATATGCAGCATAACTAACCTTCAGCACACACTGAACCTCAAAGAACCATGTCAGTAATGCGTGGAATGAATGGCACAGTGTCCCTTAAACGAGAGGTTAGCTCTGACTTGTACACAACATTAAACACATCTCACTCTGTTTTTCGAGGTTTCAAAAAGCAAAAGTTCACTCAAACCACTTCCAAACAAAGGAGGAGATTTATGCATTTTCAGAGAGGTTTCATGGGACTCAGTAAAGCTGTACAACTGTGCTTTTGGAAGGCTCCGAGCTGGGGCTGCTCCCAAGACCAGCTTCTCTCTCTTCCTCTTACAACATCTCCTGCCTCGTTGCTACACTTTCTTCTTTTTCTCATGATAAGGTGCCTCATCTTGCATGCGGCCAGTAATTGTTGTCCCAGCCAGATTCCTACAAAAGCTGTTTACCTCTAGCAACCTCCCACCCTCGTAACTGGCAACTTTTCATTCTATTTATGAAAGAAAATCTCATTTACCCAGCTCATCTTTCAAGCCAGGACACACAATCCTAGGTCACTGACTAGTTTAAGTATAGGCACCTCTAGGTCAGAGGGACCCCTAGTCTAAAGCACTACAGGGGGAGGGATGCAGATCTCCTAGTTGACCACCTGCTCTTTCTAAAAAGAGATGTGCCAGTGAGCAGCCATCAAGAACTCTGCTGAATGCTCGTATGTTCCATTTCAAGTCTCTGTCTTCATGAGGTTTGCCTTCCCATCTCTTTTTCAAAGCACAAAGAGATTAGGTCCTCGACCTCAGCCTGACTTCTAATTAAATTTCAGCCATTCTCAGTGAGGATGTTGATAGAGGAAATGGGGTCACTTCATATAATAAATGGTAAAGTCAAAGAACCTAATGTAAAAATACAAATTAAAGATGTTTTTAGAGAGGCAATGACTGTTACGTGACATTAGTTTCAGCCTTGTTCTGGCAAAAGGAATTTCAGGCCATAGTCTATACAGAGCCACTCAACTGAGTATTTGGAGAACAGTTTGGAGTTTTTAGTTTGGCTCAGGTTGAGACTTGATAAATGAATGATCTCTCATAGGTTGAATTCAGTTAGGAAAATCCTTGAAAAAAGTCTAGCTACCAAGCTAGGATTTGGGGTTATTTTAGCTACTAAATTCCATGAATGATGTGGTCATCTGTGTTAATATCTGGGGATTTATATAAAGACACCGGATTGGCCTCTAACATGTTAACCATTAATACTTCATCAATACAACAGTGGAATAGAGCAGACTTAAAACACGTTACTGTAGCCCAAAATGCACATCTCACATCCTTTTCAACGTTCGCTTTGCAATTCCGTTACTGATTGTCTCTGACAGCAGGTGTAGTACAACTTTATGGGCAGTCTTTTCGTTTTATGGAGGTTTTCATGTGAAATACCAGAATTGGTATTAGCAATTTCATAGACACAAGTTCTATCAGTCATAAATCTTCAAATTGAAAGCATTTACTTTAAATGTGTTCTACAAATCTTTCGTGGGAATAGAAGGTCATTCATGCACTATATGTGAGCTGACTGGACAAAGTATACTTTATGAAGTTTTTGGATCATTAACTCTAGATTTTTATTTTTCTTCATTTAAAAAAAAGGATACCTTTGAATGTTTTAATAGTAAGATGGGAAAATCAGCTTCAGTGAATTTTCTCATTGTGGTCGCTGAGGTAGGTCATGAAGGTGACTGAAGTCTCCCAGCAGACTTTTAAATATTTGAAACTGAAAATATTTAAGGGGGTACCAAATGACTAGTACTTTAATTTTTATTTATATTCTATTTTTGGTGTGGCTGTGATGATAGCCTCAGTAAGGCGGGTGATCAGTAATGAATGTGTCCTGTTGGCAGATCCCTCCAGGGCTCTGATTCAATCTTTTGAGTTATGGGATGAGGACAAAATGAACTATTTTTCAAGCTTGTAAATATGTGACAAATGACAGTGCAAGAACTATTGATTCCAATCACAGTGATACAATGTTTCATAGTCAAGACTGACTCTGGCTTTACAAATTACTTGCAAGTTGAACAGTAAACCCATGCACAACATGCTTCAAACTGGATCAATCTTCAAGAATATTTGTGTCACTATTCACAAATTCCCAAATTGAAATGGACTTTTCTTCTATTTTCATATTAAAAGGATGCTGTTGAATTTTCCCTCAATATTAAAAAGGATGAGAAAAGCAGAACTTTTATAAAATTTCCAGTGACACTATGCACATTCATCTGTGTTTATCCTTGTTAGTTAAATGGGCATAAACCAAATATAATTGAGAAAGGCCTCTTACGAATATGAATCATCAAACAGCTAAAAATTCATAGACACTGCATAGTTCAGCGCTCCAATCCTATTCAAACATATCTGGAGACAAAAAGAAATTCAATTGATTGGAATATGAGATACTCCAGTAGCTAGCCATTGTGTTCCTGTTTGGGCCAATAGAATTTGATTATTTTTGAGAAAGTCCCTAACACAACAGGCATTTCTATGTAAAGACAGACTCTTAAAAATCTCATCCCCTGGATCCTGAGCTCTTCCATTTTGAAGAAAACTTTTCCTAAATTCCCACTACACAAACCCAGTAAATTACACTTTTTGGGGGGCGAAGTTGGGGGGCAGAAGTCACTTCTGCAGCAATTGCTCAGAGGCAGCATCTGTACACCGCCCCCACCACTCCCACCCTCACTCCCATTGTGGAGCACCATTTTAAACTTGCCCTCAGGTTGTCACGGCATATTTTATGCAGGACTGACCTTAGCGGAGACTCTGCATGCTGATGTATTATTGACCTTCTTCCCCACTGCTTACTCAAACAGGCCATCTGGGTACCAGGACGGTATAGGGAATATGTCCAACTTTCCAGACCAAGATAAAAATAAATAAAACGGAATGGGGTGGGGTGAGGGAAGGAAGGCTTTTTAGCTCATACTGTGGATTCATTTATTCAGACATAATTGGCGTGGATCTGGCCAAGGCACAGTTTCCTTCTTTGTCTAACCCACTGGCCTCCTAGCCCCTCCCCTCATTGTTCATCTCCATCAAAGTGTGATGAGCCACTAAGCAAGAAAGGAGGGCAGAGACGCGGCAAGACCACCAGCAGATCCTCATTATGGTCACGCTTCTGGAGAGGCTGGAATTAGCTAGGGTGCATGTGGCCACTGAGCCTAGCAGACGACCTGATCTCAGCCCAGTCCACACTGCATGGGGGGTGGGCTGCCTCTTCCTTCCATTCTCTCCTCTCCCTCCAGTAGGTACTGAGTAACTGGGACCCAAGAGCCAGGTTATTGTGGCTGGGGTTTTGACTGGTGGAACAGCCCTCAGCTCTCACCGGGTTGAGTCACAAAGGACCCAGCCCTGCCAGGCCAGGACATCTACAGCCTCCCCAGGGCATTTTTCCCAGGCTGGAATCCATTTTTAGCAGCTTCACTGGGTTGATCAATGGCTTCCATTCAATGGCAATATTGACTTCGGAAACTAGCTCAGAATGTCAGATGAAGTTCATACCCCACCGCTCTCCAGGCCCCAAAGAGAATTTGAGTTCCCTGCAGCCCAGGAACACCACCAACGATGGGGGGAATTCTGCTTAACCTCACTTTCTGGTCTTCAAAAAGCTTGGTTTACTTTTTCTGGAGGAAAGTTCTGTTCGTTTATAATTTAGTTAAGAAAAATAAAAGACATTTTAAAGAGATATACACATTAAATATTTTTATATTAAAAACAGCTTTATGGACACAATATTCAGCCCAATTTGTTTTTCCTAGCCTAGAAATGCAGTAGCCATTAGCGAAGAGCAAGGCACCACCTCCTTTTAAGGCTTTCTGCCCCTCGTCCCCACCCATTTCCTTCTCCTCTCCTTTGTTCTTCCGTGACACTTGGTAGACACCATTATAATAGCCTCCTTAATAGAATTTGTTGTTCATCTATATTTACCCTTTTGAAAGTACAAAGGACTAAGACTGTACTTTAATCATCTATGCCAAGTCAGCTCTATGCCTGGCATATAGGACAAATTCAATAAATATTTGCTGAATAGTCACTATTTGGAATTTAGCAGTATACCAAGCACTTAAGTTAATCAACACAGTCATCTGAAGAGGTATATACTACCCTTACCCCCACTGTACAGATTAGAAAATTGAGGCCCAAGAGGCTAAATAGTAGCTAGAGAAGTGTGTGCCAGTCTTTTCATTTGGTCAGTATGATTACATGGCCTGGGTTCTAGCCACAATGCCACAATAATGAAGGAATGCTTATACCTCTCTTAGTATACAAATAGAATATGCGTATTTCCATTTTTGAAATAAGTAAGGATGGTTCTACTTCGTCACTGGGTATATTCAGTCGTGACAGTTACTCAGCGTCTTTGGTGAGATAGAATTCAAATTGTAAAATGCAGTCAGGCTCCGTTCTGTTTGTTCAGGCTTTTCTTACAGCAGCCAAATTGAGAGGCGGAAGCCCAGATTTAGGATATGCAGTGACTGTGTCTTCAGCAAAGCGGAATGGTCTATGGCATACAGACCCAGTGGGTCCGTGGATACGGTTGTTTTAACATGCAGATTCTGCAGCATACACACTTCCTAGAGGTATCTCTTCGTGGTAGCAGTGTGACTTCGAACCAGGAAAATAAAATCTCTCTGACCCTCTTTTCCTCATCTATAAAATGGGATAAGTAAGTGGTGTTTTCCTTATCAGAATACTGTAAGGAATAAATGAGACGAGACATAGCAAACACTTCCCACAGTACCTGGTGCACATTTAGGAGTTTAATTAATAAGGGGTATATTTATGACATCCAAATATCTGAATATCTGAATATCTTTGAATACCTATTCAAAATAAAAATTACCAAAGATAACATAGGCAAGATAATGTACAAAATATAAAAGAGATATAAGTATCTGTTTAATGCACACTGAACTATACTTAGAAATAATTACAACAGCAAATGTTATGTTATGTACAATAAAAAATAAAAAAACTCAGCATGTATCAATGCAATAAAAACCTCACAATAAAACCTCAGCATACATCAATGCAAAAAAAAAAAAAACACACACACACACACACACAAACAAAAACCCCAAACACTGCAAATGCTGTGGAAAATTCTAAACATGCAAACTGATATGTGTTTTTATTGTTGTTAACATTTAATGCTGTTGAATTTTCAATTAAAGTATACCTAAAATGCAATAAAAAAATTTAAAATAAAATAAAATAAAAAAGTATTTATGTGTCAAGTAATGAGAACATTTAACCAAATTTTTATTATACTGCTTGGACTATTTCACATTCTCTTTGCATTGCCAAGAACTAAATAGGTACTCAAAGAGGTTTTTACTAGTATACATTTTACCACGCTTAATGTTTTCAAAGCACATTTTATGACATTTTCTTCTCAACTCATGGGGGTTAATGTTTCTCATGATCTGGGACAAGGGATGAGTTTGGTATGGTGCCTCGCTGAGGGTCTGTGGTTGCCTGTCTAGAAAACCATGCCTGCCTGTCTAGGAAAGCCTGACTTAGCAGTCTTAGGAGAACAAGGGCAGAGCTTCAGACCGAAAGCCTAGACAAGACAATGCACTGGCTGGTTCCAACCTGTGGCTATCGGGTCTGCATTTCACATACCCAGCCTGCTTCTCCCTTCACACACGGCGTCTCACAAATAGTAGCCTTTGCCATCCCGACACCTCCGTTAGCTGAAGGCAGGTCATGTGACCTAACTTTGATTTGCTAAATCCTGACTATCTAAGCACTGTTAAGAAGGACCAAGGGAGTTTCCGATACCTCCAAGGTTAAGATGAAGGGACGAGATAGAGAACTGTGGGGAAAGGGGTGAAGTGCTGACCTTGCAGCATGATGGAAGCTCTGCCTGTGTCCAAGAAGACATCTCTAGCCTTAGATTGCAAAGTGATGTGCACTCAGCAATGTCAAGAGCCTTCTTTTCAGAGATTTAAGGCAAGCGCAGGACTTAAAAGTTCAGGTGGGCCAAATAATCACTGACCTAGAATGCTGGTGTGAGGAGTTAAGTGATAAGGGCCACGGTTTCCTGGGCTGTATAACACCAGGTGAAAGCTATGTGTTGCAGAATATTTATCTGAAAGCCATACATCGGATGGAATTGGGTGGAGGCAGCAGAGGCCAACTTTAGGTAGTGAATGTGGCCATTAAAAGATCCCCAACCAGACTCTTTCATCCCCAACTTTACAATTAGCTTCCAAGCTACCACTTGGGGATCTACATTTATCTACTGCCCTCCCTTCATCCAAGCTGAACATGGCAATGGCCTCTGTCCTTCAGACTTGAGATTACAATATCATCTTCTGCTGTTTCTTATCCCATGGCAGCCACATCTATCCAATTCCATTCATATAGACGTCTTGCCAATTCATTTCATTTTAATCATGTGCCTAGCATGATATGAACACCGATCATCTGTGTGCTGTCGTCTCCATCCACACTGCCAAACTCCTCATCTAGACCCAGATTACTTCTCACCTGGTTGACTTCTGCCTCTTCCCTTTTCTTCTTTGGGCTTCTATTCATCAAGTATCACTACCCTTCTAGCAAATATACAAAGCACAGAGAATTGGAGTGTTAGTGCCAGGCAGGGCCTTGAAAGCCATTTAGTTCAACACTTTATTAAAGAGGAAACTGAGGCTCTGAGAGGTAAAGCCACTTAGGAAGGGGGAGGAGCTTTAAAGGCAGATATTCTGATTTTTACAGGGGGACTCTCGTACTGCTGTTGTCCTGTATGAGTGTGACCTACCACAATTCTGCCCGCCAACAAAGCACAAAACCAGGACCTTCAGAGCTGGAAACAATCTAAACTTTCTGCTTAGTACAAATAAGTAAAATTTTGTGTAATATGTATTCATACTTAGGAAGATACTCCTTGGCTTCCTTTCTTTAGAGCCTAGGGAAACCATCTACAGAACCTCTTGACACATTAAAGTGAGGGTTGACAAACTACTGTTCGTAGACCAAACCAGCCAGCTGCCTATTTTGGTAAGTCAGGTCTTCCTGGAGCACAATCATACCCACTTGCTGATATATTGTCTGTGGTTGCTTTTGAGTTACAATGGTGGTGTTGAGTAGTTGTGACAGACTGTGTGATCTGCAAAATCTAAAATATTTGCTATCTGGCCTTTTACAGAAGTTGTTTGTGGAACTCGGATTAGACCGTTGTAGCTTAATGCAAAGTCAAAATGGATTTTACCTCCCCAGTAAGGGTATTCTGTGAAAGTTGTCCAAGGTGGTAGCTGTCTGGCCCTAGAGTTTGTGGCCACAGCTGGTTGTTGTCCTTATCTTCACATATTTTCTTCCTAATTTGTGAGCTCCTTTGATGCCAGTTCAGCCCAAGTCTTTTGTAACTCTGCGGGCAGAAGCTCACAGATACGATTCCACATGCCAGTGCTCCACCACTACCTAGCGGCCTCCTAACAACCTCCCTGCCTCCAGTCTAGAGCCTCCAAGTTGCATCCCGTGCAGCTTCCTGCATGCCTCTTTATGTACTAACTCCAGGACATGCACCCAGCCAGATCACCCTGCTTCATGCTGAATGTTCCAGTGACCCCACTGCCCCAGGTAAGGCTGTTTCACCCAGCTACTCATCAGAATCTCGGAATGCTTTTTAAAAGCATGTACATCTAGGTTTCACCTCAAAGCACTAAATCTGAAAAGCACATACTCTTTTACCCATCCCTTCCTTAGAGAAGTCTTCCCTGCCTGTTCCATCTGAAGGCGAGTGTCCCCAGTGCCCTGTTTTATTCAATGTTATTTCTTTGTTTTGTTTCCTTAATCCTATGTGTCAAGATCTGACAGATTAGAGCATTTGTTTACTTCTTTATTGTCCATCTTTTCTCCAAATAATAATGAGCTTCATGAAAGTACGGACTGTATCCTGAGCGCTGATAACGGTACAGCCCGTAGTAAGGCCTCTAACCTATCTGTCTAATTTTCCCTGATGTGGCCCCAACATTCTCTCTGGCTTACTTGTCCAGCTTTAACCCGTGTCTCCATGCTCAGGTTCACCCTGTACCACCCACTCACAGTGGCCTAAGTGTACACCGCCACCTTCAGGCTGCGAGGCTGCCAAGCTGCCATGCCTTGGTCCTATTACCTCCTCTTCCTCTGTCTTTAATATCCTCTCCCTCCGCATCAGCCTGGGAGCTCATGAGTGCTCCTTCACAAGCCACTTCAAAGTCACCTCCTTCCCTGACTCACATAAGCAGAAGTGTTCACCTCCACCATGGAGCCAGAAAGGCACCTGTTACAGAGAATCGCATTGCTGTGGCTGTTTAGTACACGAAGACCTGTTCTCACTAAACTGAAAGCTCCCTGCAGGCTTTCACTTTGGTATTTCCAGAACCTAATGGTATGCTTGGGAATACTGAATCCTAACTAAATTTTTTAAATAAGAGATGGGTGGGAAAAAAAAGGTAATGAAGCAAGGGAGGAAGGGGAGAGGGAGGTTGAAGAGAGGAAAGAAGGGACAGAGGGAGGTAGAGAAAAGACAGAAGGGAAGATGAAGAAACCAACTTCTCCCAGTCTTCTGCCTCCGTGCTCCCAGTTTGACACTGCCTCGCTAAACATGGCTGGCTCTGTGCTGTAAAACTAAGACAGCCACCCCAGGGACATGATCTGTTCAGTGGTTTATTTTGAACACTAATTTTTGCCTCTGCAAAGTTTTCTTGAAGATACAGCCAAGAGGAAGAAGGGATGGGTCTTCTCAAGCAGACAGTGTGATATTTCAAAAACCCTTTCCTTGAGTGCCTCCCAATCACAGGCTTGATAACATGGTAAAGAAAGAGCAGCAAAGAACACTGCCAGGAGGCCAGGCAGCCTCAAAAGTAACTGGCTCCCGATGCTTTTACAAATCCTTTGTTCTTCTCCAAGGTGTATCAAGATTGTCATTTGTGGCACTAACGTGGTTTGTATGCTTTTTCCCCTCCAAATCTCATGTTGAAATGTGATTCCCAATGTTGTAAGTGGTGCCCGGCAGAAGGTGATCAGATCATGAGAGCAGATCCCTCATGAACGTTTTAGCACCATCCCCTTGGTGATGAGTGAACTCTTCCTCAGTTAGTTCACTTGATATCTGTTTGTTTAAAATAGTCTGGGGCTTCCCCCCCTCCCTTTCTTGCTGTTGCTCTCACCAGGTGACATCCTGGCTCCTGTTTGCCTTCTGCCATGATTGCACATTTCCTGAGGCCTCACCAGAAGCAGATGCTGGCACCATGCTTCCTGTACAGTCAGTAGAACCACAAGCCAATTAATCATCTTTTCTTTATAAATTACCTCATCTAAGATATTTCTCTCTAGCAATACAAGAACAGACTAACACACACTGAATATGTTGAGTAAATATTTTATGACACTTAGGATGGACCAAAGTGAGAAACTAATACAGAATTTTTTTCTCAGATGGAAAGGTAGCGTAAATTGTTTTTCTCTATGTTAAAACATTGCCTTCTCCATAAATAGGAATTTTCACTTAGGTCAAGGATGTATACAAGAGAGAAGAGAGAGCCTGCCAGTGAGGAACTTGCATGCACTCTGAAGGGCATTTTACATATGGCTATTTCTGATGATATACCTTTGAAAATATAGCTCTATTATGGATGCATTTCATTAGATAAAAGGGTGACATTTCTCTGTATTAATGAAATAGAGGTAAGTTCCAATCAGATGAACCTGCCATAAATATACAGCTCTAACTGATAGAGTTTTTACACTTTCATTGATGATAAAAAACGGCTTCCTGATTAAAAGAGAAATTCTAGCTGCTTCTTAGAAGAATAGTTGGGAGGAAAGGGAACATAAAATAAAGATGTATTGTAGAGGATAGCAAAGCTATGCAAGTTTCACATTTTTCTTAAATGCACGTGACAGGGCTCCAGTAGAGAGCCCTGTGGGAAATAATTTACAGTGGGTGAAACCAAGGCTCAGACAAGTTAATTGAACTTGCCCTGAGTCACTCTGCAGATTTGTGGTGGGAATAAGATTTGAACCCAGAGCTACTGAGTTATGATGCTTTTGCTCACCTTAGAAACATCCACAATACACAGAGACATTGGGAACACTATTGCAAAAGTTAGCACCAGAAAACCTGGCTGCTACAGTTGAACTCTACTGCTAATTCTGCTGGGCGCTATCTCACAGCACTCTGGTCATGTACCGAGTTTTACTGCTGACTGGTCAGTTGTCCTTCTCCTCTCAGATGTGCAATAACACTGCAGTCATTTATTTATGCAGTTTTTATTGCTTTGATGCTATGTTTTGTTTCTTTTTAATTTAAAAAGAAATTTTAAAAGGAAACCTTATTATATAGAGTTGAATTTTTCTAATTAGGGCCCCATTGAATTCAGGATTTGTGGTAATTGTACCCAAACAGAAGCTGAGTTTTGTACTGTTTTTGAAGAAAAGATTAACTAATCAAGTTAATAGCATAGAGGACATATTTAAACTTATTTAAACATAATCATGCATTGTTTAAAATGTTGGCAGGGGATGGTTTGCAATGAATATGCTACATGATAATAACTGCCATATACCAAGTGTCTGTTCCAAAGCAAGAATGAGAGATAATATAAAGTATCATCAACTTTGGTCTCTACGACAACTCTATGATGTAGTCCTATTTTATAGATAAGAAAACTAAGGAAGAGATTATTTGACTTGTCGAAGGTCCTTCATCAAGGATTCAAAGCCAGGTGTGGCTGGCTCCAAAGCCACATGTTCCTTTGCATGTTGCATTGCAGTAATTTCTCATTTTCTGGGGGTCCTGGACCCTTAAAAATGTAATAAAAGGTTAGAAATGGAACACATTCAAAATGTTGCATGATTTCAAGAGGTTTTCCAACTCAAGAACACATGCACTACTGCCAATTTATAAACCTCTCCCTTTCTGTTCGTAAAAACTCATTATCCAGCACAAATCATTTTGCTAATCTTAGGTTTTCTAGATACCTGTGTATTGGAGAGTAACATCCATTTTTATTTACAAATAGATTAATTCTAACTTTTAATACTCTTAGTTGATATTAATAAAATTGTATTCTATGAAGAGAGTTTAGTATCTTCAACAATAATTGATAATTTACCCAACTATTTTATTTTAGGGCATATCCTAATTGTTCCTTAAATCGATCCAGTGCAAAGCTGACTCATTGTGACATAGTGGCTGCTGTATGTTCCAGATTAGAGGTTGCAAACTGGAGGCTCAACGCTGTGCTGGGTAGAGCCATATTGGAGCCTGAGACAAAAGAAAATATTAATACAGATTCCATCTTCATTTTAAGATTTTGGTGTCTTTTCAAAATGAAGTTTTTCTTTAATTTTGATTTTTAAAGTATTGCATTAAGATATTATTTATCTTGATCACCAAATTTTTAGGTGCTCCCTTAAATTTTATACCTGAGATGAGCACCTCACTTGCCTCACCCTAATCCCCCATCTTAGGTGAAGGAAGGGCTAAATGTGGCCAGCAGAGTGTTCTAAGAAGTAGGACATTTCCCATGAAAAACACTTTCTGGCATCCTTTGTAAAAAATCACAACAACTGGCAATATTGGACTTGTGTTTCCACATGGAAAACCTCAACTATGGCTTCCTGTCAATGACAGCTGCCTCCAGTGGGGGAGAGTGGGGGATAAGTGCCCTCCCATTCTCTGAAGCCCCCAGCTCCCTCTCAGTTCAGTTACCTGGTTCCTTTACGCATTTGAATTGAGCGTTCTGGGGCTAGACCAGGTGGAGAATGTATAAATGTTCATCTCTAGCCTTCATAAAACTTGTTCAGCCATAGCCTGAAACATTCTTTCAGGATTACCCATGTGCCACCCTTGACATTAAATCACAAGATAAGATCACTGCCAGCAAGACCCTAGGGAAAACACCATTGACCAGCATTGAAGCATCATAAACCACAGGACTGAGGGTGCATGTCACATGTTTTTGATGCAAGGCAAGAGTGTTATTTTTGCATTTTAAGGATTTAAGTTACTTTTATCTCTAAGATTTTTTTAGCGCTTACAACATGCCTAACTCTGTGCTGAAGGCTTTACATGTAGAATCTTATTATTATAAGATGAGATGAGTGTGAGATGCATGAGTTGCAGTAATATCTCCATTTTATAGTTTCAGAAACTGAGTTACTAAAAAGTTAGGAAAATTGCCCAAGGGCACATAGGCAGTAGGCAAAGGAACCTGAATTCACACCCAAGATGGATGACACCAAAACCCTACACTTGTTCCCACTATGAATGCTGCCTCTCTGTGCCCTGCTGTTATCTTTAATAATAGACAACCTGCCTCCTAACTTCGCTAATTGCTCTTTGCTGTCAGTGATGTTAACGTTTCACAAGCACATGGAATTTGATCCAAGGGCATACAACAGCTGCCTATTGTATTAAATTCACTTTAAGAGCCTATGTTCCTTGTTTTTGTGCCTTTTTTATACCAGATTAATTTTTCAGAGGTTAATCACATGGCACTTATTTTAATTATGCCTTTCTAGTCACGACAAATGACAGCATTTGACTTCTTGTAGCCTTCCTTTGTATTGTGTGACCAATGAGATTATTAATAAATGCTTTTTTATTATGTAGTCATGCTGTAGGTGCCCACGGGGTATGGGCTGGCCTCATGTATTTTATTCTGGGTGCAGTGTCAGCAGGGCCTTGCGGATTTGCTAATGAGCTAAATCCGGTTAGTGCCACATGCCCTGGACTGCCAGAGATCTTTTAAATACATCATTGCTCTCAGAGACTCAGCTGGGTTCAGTTTGAGAGAGATTAACTTCTCATTCCAATTAACAGAGAGTCGTACTGCTGGAGAGAGGGTTGCTTATGTAGCCGCAAACCTAGGACCCTTCGACTGATGAACTACTGACCAGTCAACAACAAACCCGGACTTGTGAAAGGATGGCCTCAAGAAAGGATTTTTTATTATCATTATTTGTTTTGTGTCTGCCTTAGAGGCCAGCATCTCCTTAATAGGGTGGGCAGTCGGGAGGGGGAGAGGCTGTTTTGTTTCCCATGTGGACAGCAACTGAGCAGGAAGAATATATTGACTTCTCTCTAGAATATTGTAGAGTTAAAAAGCAAGGGAGTGCAACATTTAAAATCAACTTGAAATAAGGTATTTAGAAGCCTTCACCAGATTCCTCCCACAAAATAGTAGGTGTAAATGCTATTTTAAGTTTTTATTTTTTCAGGTAAGAGTAACACCAGTTAACAATGATTGAGCACTCACAGGGCCCAGAACTCTTAGAATTGAATTAATTAACCTAATGCTCACAACAACTCTTGGACAGAGATACAATTCTTTCTACGTTGCACTGCTCCAAACAAAATTCGTGATAATGTCTTCGTTCGTCTCGTATTTTTGTCTCTCCTTACATCTTATCTCAAGTTGAATTAACATTTAAGCTACGCGAATCACTCCTCCTTGTTTTTGTTCAGAGGGTAAATAACTATTTTTAAATAAAATGCTTTTTAAGATGAACGTCAACCCCACACCAGGCATCTACAAAGATACTACATATGCGCAGAAAATCAGGAAATTTACACAAAGAAAGGAAAAACAGGTGCTTTTTATAGAATGTAATTTCTGATAGAAAAATGTGTGCAAAATAAAATACTCAGCTTGGAAATCAAGAGCAGAAATGCACATCTTCCTTTCATTTAAGATTAAGAGTGATTGAGAAAAATATAATCTAAAACATGCTCGATAATAAAGTAAAAATATCCTGTTTAGATTGAAATTATCTCACCATAGTAGCTCTATTAGTAAGACAAGGACACTGGCCCATCTCAAGAGAGTTCCAGAGGCATTCCTGAATAAAAATCAAAGTGTGTACCCTAACCACAAGCCCATCTAAAAATCAATGAAGTTTTTTTTTTCTTTTAAGAAAAAAACAACAAACTTGTTTTACAAGAGAATATGTTCTTTGCAAGCCATGAAAACCCAAGGAGTTCTATTTGGGAGGTTTGATAAATCTTTTTCAAAAGTAGTATACCACATTTAAAGATCAGAGTATCCCAATAATTGTTTTAACAGAAGGAAAAGCTAAGAAAGGATTCTCAACATGTCAGTGTATTTTGAAGTTACAATTGAACACACACACACACACACAGGCTTTAAACTGGCTTACCTATCTAGAGGCAGTGAAAGGCAAGACTTGCTGGCAGTGGGGTTTGAATGTACACATAAAGCGCCTATAAATATGCTTTTTCCAAACTGTAATTACTTCCTTTTCCTTAATATCTGCCTGGAAGGAAGTGACACTGACACTGGACGCACAGCAAAGGATCCACTTGAAAAAATTCCAGGAGGGAGCTCGATGGGTGTTTGCACATACGTGGAGGGAAGTGGGGTGGTTTGTGCGGTGTTTGGGTTGGGTGATACAGGCACCAACCACCCAACAAAAATCGCCAGGATCCCAGAGTCTCCTTTTCAGCCTCTCAAAACAATAGCTAAATTTTATGAAGGAAATATATTGGTTCTTTGTATTTCTTAAATGGGACTTGCTCATTTGGATCCTAAGAAGACTCCTTTTCATTTTCCTTTATTAAAAGCATCCTTAGAAGCATTCACCCAGTGAGGAATAAAACTGTCTCCTTTGATGGTTGGACCTCTCCTGTCCGTACCTGTTGCCCCACCTTTCTCCCGGCCTCCCCTCACGCTGCTCTGAACAGCACAGGGGATTGAAAACCCCTTTCAGCTCCTACCAAGCTTAGGTGACCTGTGGGCTCTGGGGGACCAGGGCTGGCTCTTGCTTATCCATGTGTTCCCTGACTTGATGCTTCATGGGTTGGACAGATGCTGCATGGTCAGAATGCTTTGCTAAATGGAGAAGGTTCTGGTTAACTCCTAAAAACATGTTTACTGAACCGAGTAAAGAGGAAAGCAGGAATGTTTATGGTATTTGTTAGGCTGCGTAAATTTTTTTAAATCAGGACAAAGTTTTTTTTCACCCTCCTGTCCAAAACTTTTGTTAAACCTCATTTTCCAGCTAATAAAAATGTAAGATATAATTTGCCTGCAGTAAGTGATTAGCAAAAGAAATAGTGCTCCTAGATGTATCTCTGATAGCTTTAAAACGGAGAGGACAGTGCAGTTGATGAAAACAGATGATCTGTTTGGTTTTCAGGCTCTCTTTTGCAATGGGGTTACATCTGAAAACCTTGGTGGGGATGATAACAACTCAAAATCTGGTCTTCTAATAGCCTTGCATGTCTACAAAGTTCAGGTGGAGACCATCATAGGAAGAACTGAGCTCTGGAACTTCCGTTTGTGATCCCCAAACTCACATTACACTGATTTGTACCCGAAATTGAATACAGTATAATACAGTAACGTCTTTTAAGTATTCAGTATGTCCCAGGCAATGTGCTACTAATTGAAGAAGACCAGTTATCTTTCACGGAGCTTGCAATCTAGTGAGAGATGGACATGTTAATAGCTACCTTAGGTCTCGACATGAAGCCCCTAGACCAGCAGCAGTAACACTACCAGGAAGCCGGTTAGAAAGGCAAACTTAGTGCCTATCCCACTCCTGCTGAGTCAGAAATTCTGGAAAACAGGGCCCAATAATTTGTACTTTAGCAAGTCCTACAGATGATGCCCATTAATGTTTGAGAACCACTGGCCTAAAGACCAATTATATGCAGTGATATTCAACCCTACTTGCATATGGGAATTACTTGATGCATTACTCTCCCTGCCCCGTCATTTAAAACGGAATCTCTATTCACTAACATCCCCCTCTTGAACCACTGTCTTGTTCACCTGGCTGTCATCTCACTATTAACTATGACCACTTCAGAGATGCGATTAGCAACATTTGCAACGTCCAGTGGTCTTCACAAAATTTGTCCTCTTTGACTTTTCTGAGATACGTTTTGTTAGCTCACAGGCAAATTGAAGGTCTAACTTTATAGCTTCATAGAAATTCTTTTAGATGCTCAAGAGCTTCCAAATATTCCAAGAGATCTTTCCCTAGCAACTGTTATATTTCCCCTTGAGTTTCTCTCTAAGCTTGAAGCTTTTTTTCTGCTCACATCAACTCCCTCTGACAGGAGAAACAATAGTAGTTGCAACTTAGGAAGGAAGATTCCGATATTTAAAAAAAAATCTTAATGGAAAATATTGATAAGACTACAAAAACAGACTAAGTTTTTCTGCTTTTGGCTGAAATGATGACGTCAAATTAGTATGGTAAGTGCAGTTGTCTCGTTGATAAAATGATTGGCATTTGTCTATTTGATGAAGAAATCTAAAAAAGGATTAATAAAGCTTGGTAGACCAAAATCTCAAAACATTACATCTGTGGAGAGTAATAAGGTTCTTCATGGTTAAAAAGCCTAAGAGTCACCATGTAGAAATATCAGTCACGTGGACCAGAGAGATAAGGACAGTTCTTAGAGCAGCAGGCATGTACGAGAGAAAGAAGAAAGTAAGTACTGGCTCAATACTAAGCCAGGGAGAAGAAAAGGGCCCTTCTACTCTGCTCCTCTTACCCTAACAGATAGAGGGTGGAGCTTATGTGCACCTGTCTAAAGCAAAGCTGATGAGCTGGGGTCTTGCCTTTGCAGCCTGTTGTCTGAGGCTTTAGTGGGAGATTTCAGGGAGTTCTTATTGGGACCAAGATTCTATGGGAGTTCAAGGCAAGAACTAGGAAGATAATGTGAAATCAGGACACACGTTTATATATGGCTAGACAGAGAGAGAGCACCCAGAAAAGAGGCCAAACAAGATAAATAAGAAAATAAGTTTAAATTGACTCGGAATGGGCAGAGCTGACAACTCTCTTAGAGAAAAAGTTACAGGAAAACTTTGGCTCCTCAAAGCAGGTTTCTAGATTCATTTTTCACGTATCAGCTCAGCCGTAGAAACTGCCACACAGGCAGCCCTAAAGACATTAAGAAGCAGACACCCAGATAGAACAGCAAAGTAGGACTATCCAGGGGCCAACAGCCTTCTGAATTGAGAGCTTTATGGGACTGACAGCATTTCAGGCTGAGGACCTCGGGCAGACGCTGACCCATGTAGTTATTCTCTCTGAACAGGTGATTATTATTAACAGCAGGTGTCCTGTGTTTTCTCATAGAACCAAGATAAACTAGGCATACAGCTGGGGCCTGCTTACCACTGATCAAAGATAAACTGGAAAGTATTCTCCACGAGGGAGCCACGGGGGTAAGGTCACATATCCCTTGCTTAAAGAATTGTTTTAACTGGAGGATAATATACATATACTGTTTTGCTACTTTAGAATGCCCCAAGTAGTTTTCCACCTGGGGGTCGGGGGACTGGTTAGGTTTTCCTTGCCATCGTTGTTCTTAGCAAACAGTATAATTTATTATACACTCAGCATTTCTCAGCAGTCATATCGTCAGTATTTCTCAACAAAGCTGAATGGCCAAATCAGAAATCTTAACTCAGAAAAGCTCTCCTCCACCTGGGAAAGAAAACTTACATAGCCTTAGGCCCCTTTTAAAACAGCCATGGACAGACAGACATTCTAAGATGTGAGCTTTGCCGCTGAATGGAACTATTGCTCACAAGGGATTTTGCTGAAATGATCAGATTCATTTTGCCTGGGTTGGCGATGGCAATAATCACATTAAAAATACCACCCATAAAACAGCTATCATTATCTGATTCTTTTTTTGGACATGTACTTATGTTTTGTGGTGGTTTGAAGAAATAGCAGTGAAGTTAATGCCTCATTACTTAGACCCTCTAAGGTTAGAGCGACCAACCTAAATTGAATCACAAAAATACACCTACAGCTAATTCATATATTAGAGCTTCCATCAATCATGATTTGTGCACTTAGAGATTTGCATACACCTCATCTGTCCAAATCCCTCTCCTTAACATTAATCTAATTTTTTACAAATCCATGATAGTTGTAGGGCCAAAGTATAGGGCATACAGCGGGAAACTGATGGGGAAAAGGGAATGCCCTGACTTGACTGGAGATACTATCTAAACCACAAAGTAGGGTCAGAATAATGTGAAGTTCTTCAGATCTAACGGCCAAAGGTACACAGTTTAACTTTTCTGCACCTCAACCTTTACATCTGTAACATAGGAGCAATAATACTTCCCTGTGTATCTCATAGACATGTTAAAGATTAAGAATTGCCATGATCCTGCCTCATGGTAGACAGTGCATCTTCAGCATAGATTCAAGCAGAAACTCCTTTAGCCTGAACAATTTTAAAATGCTCTTTTCAGTCGCAATGCTATGTGAAAGAATGCTGGCTCTGTTTGAGAGAACTCGTCAGACAAGATGCATGGACAGAGACTTTCAGGCTAGAGAAACAGAATGCCTGCATTTGCAGGGTGTACTAAAAAGAAACATGATCTCCTGTAGAGACCAGATTTCTCACCTAAAGTATGAGCAAGTATGAAAGCAAAGCCTAAGAACTTAGAAGTAAGGCATCATGAACAAGATTGTATATAACCATGTGGGAAAACTATATATAGTTTTTTATTATAGGTAACCCTATAGGACTAGCCTTTATTCATTGTTCACCATATGACAGACACTTAATTGGATCCTTCCGTCCAGTTCAAGAGGTAAGTATATTAGTCCATTTTCACACTACTATAAAAAACTACCTGAGACTGGGTAATTTACAAAGAAAAGAGGTTTAACTGACTTACAGCTCCACATGGTCAGAGAGGTTTCAGGAAACTTACAATCATGGTTGAAGGCAACAGGGAGGCAAGTCAGTTACACAGTAGCAGGAGAGAATGAGAGATGGGGTGTGGGGAACTGCCAAACACTTTTAAACCATCCTATTTCATGAGAACTCACTTACTGTCATGAGAACAACATGGGGGAAACCATACCCATGATCCAATCACCTCCCACCAGGCCCCTCCCTTGACACGGAGGGATTACAATTCAAGATGAGACTCGGGTGGCGACACAGAACCGAACCATATCAGTAAGTTATGGATATGGGTATGGCATTTTAAAAATTAGAAAAGTAAGGCTCAAGTATTGTTAAGTATATTTTTCTAGAAGATTTTATATTTTTTCAAATCCTACATATTTTAAATGTGTTGATGTGAAGCTGTTTATTTTATTCTCTAATCTTTTATTGAAGTTTTTTCTTAGAAAATTTATTTTCTTATGAAAACAAGATTTCTTCTTGGCTCACTTTGTTTGGGCAGATTTTTGTCTAGCCATCATCATGAATCTGCAGCACATTCAAGTGTATTAGCTTTATATGGAATTGCAAGGTTTAGCTCCCACTTTGCATAAGCCTAAAACCCCAACTTCTAGGATTTGGTCAATGGCATTTCCCATGAGGGTGATCCCTGTGACTCTGTTCTTAACACTCTAGTTTGAACTCTCTTACAGAAATTTATCTTGCTTTGTAGTGAGCACCATTATGCACAAGCAAATGTGTTGGGGTTCATGTCTTCTGTGTTTATACATTTGCAGAGCAAAGGCTTTTCAAAATATTCAGTCTAATATATTTATACAAGTTGAAGCCTGATTGTTCTGTTTTATAGCAACCTTAGGTAAATCACGTCACCTCTCTGAGCCTTACTTCCCTAATTTTTAAAATGCCATACCCATATCCGTAACTTACTGATATGGTTTGGCTCTGTGTCCCCACCCAAATCTCGTCTTGAATCTCCTCCATGGGGCCTAGTGGGAGGTAACTGGATCATGGGTGCAGTTTCCCCCATGCTGTTCTCATGACAGTAAGTGAGTTCTCATGAGATATGATGGTTTAAAAATGATCAGCAGTTCCCCCAACCTCGTCTGTCTCTCCTGCTGCCAGGTTAGATGTGACTTGTCTCCCTGTTGCCTTCTGCCATAATTGTAAGTTTCCTGAGGCTTCCCTGGCCATATGGAACTGTGAGTCAATTATACCTCTTTTCTTTGTAAATTATCCAGTCTCAGGTACAGAAGAAGAAATTTTAAAAATTAATATTAAAATTCCCGTTAAAGAAACTCTAGGGCCAAAATACTTTACAAATAAGCTTTAAAATTTTTTTAATAAACCAATTATTTCAGCCATATGCAAATTCCTCAAATTCCTCCAGAAGTTTCCTGAGGCTGCCCTCGCCATATGGAACTGTGAGTCAATTATACCTCTTTTCTTTGTAAATTATCCGGTCACAGGTACAGAAGAAGAAATTTTAAAAATTAATATTAAAATTCCCATTAAAGAAACTCTAGGGCCAAAATACATTACAAATAAGCTTTAAAATTTTTTAATAAACCAATTATTTCAGCCATATGCAAATTCCTCCAGAAATTAGAAAATAGAGTGAAAACTAACTCCTCATCTTATTTTGTGAAAATGATATAGTCTTAATATCAAAACTAGTCAAGGACAAGAGAGAATGCTTATAGGCCAATTTCATTTATAAAACATAGATGCAAGAATCACAAACAAAATATTGGGAAATGGAATTTAGCAATATATAAAAAATATAATAGATAATTACCAAGTTGTTTCAGTAATTCAAGATAGGTTTAACTTAATAAAAAGTTATTACTGTAATTCACTATGTTAATAGATAAGAATAAATGATTTGAGTAGATGCATAAACATTTTGTAAGATTCATTGATAAAGTTATTTTTAGTAAATTAGAAATATAAAGGAACCCTTCACTAACCAAAACCAACTACAAATATTGTCCTAAGAATTCCCTTGAATATCAGAAATAAGACACATGTCCAGATACCCTGCTTCCATTCCCCATTGTCTTCAAGATCCTAGCAAACATTATTAAACCAGAGAAATAAACAGGAAATAAAAACAAGAGAGACATAACTCTCATTATGCACAGATAATTGCCGATATAGAAACTCCATAAAATCCACAAAAATTGTAATTATGAACAGAGAGTTTAACTATTTGGGCAGACATAAATTACTACATAAAACAATTATGTGTTCATATACTAGCAACAATACACATATATAATTTTTAATAGCAACAAAAAGGATACCTAAGAATAAATACAATGAAAGATTCCCAAACTCTTTACTAGAATATATAATAGTATTTTATTTTGAAATGTTAGCTATTCGATGTTTTCCTAATCATCTCATAGTGGTCACCACATACTCATATAAGATATTAAAATTATTATTTGTATAGTCAGTATTCATTTAGATTTACCCACAGCTTTATCCCTTTTAGTGTTCTTCAGTTTTTCCTATATATTCATGTTTTCCTCTGGGACAATTTTGCTTCTACCAAAAGATTTCCCTTTAGTAGTTTCTTTTCCTTTTTAATTAAATTTATTGATATATAATTTTAGAAATAAATTTTTTACAAAGTTTAAGTGTGTTTTTTCAAAATGATAAATTCTCTCAATTTTTTGTTTTGGAAAAACATCTGTATTCACATTTATGTTTGAAGGATATTTTCACTGGCTATATAATTTTAGGTTGACAGTTGCCTTCAGAACTATAAACTTTTTTCTTGCTTCCATGATTTATTTTGAAAAGTCAAGTATCAGTTTTATTGTTGCTCCTTTGAAAGTAATGTATTTTTCTTTTACTCTGTCAGCTTTAACCTTTTTTTCTTTTCATTGCTTTTTAGCAATTTAACTATCAAGTCTATTTTGGTATGCTTTTCTTGTGGTTAGAAAGCTCGGAGTTTGCAGAGCTTCTTAAATCTGAGAATTGATATCTTTCAGTTTATTGAAAATTTATAGCTAGTATCTCTATCAGTATTGCTTCTGCACCATTGTTTTCCTCTCATTCTAAGGCTCTAATTATACATTGCTTAGACATAGATAGTGTGACATTTTTTTAAATATTCTTTTTAGTTTCTCTATACAAATTTTTTTCTTCTTTGTACTTAAGTATGGATATTTTATATTGATTTACCTTTTGATTTTACAAATCTGTCTTCTTCTGTGTCTAATCTCCTGTTAAACCCATCTATTCAGTCCATAATTTCAATTATTTATCACAATTATATGTATTTTAATTCTAGAATTATCACTTTAATAGATTCAAGTTCTTTGGAGAATTTCACTATTTTGTCATTTCTTGAGTTATGAATCACAGTTACTTTAATGTCTGTGTCTGAATTATCTGATAGCTCTATCACCTGTCAGTCTATTTCAGTTTTCTCTTTGTTTTGTTGTTGTTGTTGTTGTTGTTGTTGTTGTTGTTTTGTTTTCTTCTGGTCATTTGATCTTGTATTCTTCGATGCCTGTTAATTTTTTTATTGAATACCAGACATATACAAAATCATAGTAATAACAAGGCTCTGGTTATTGTTATCTTTTCCTGGAGAAGCTTTTTGCTTTTAAAATGGTGGTAAATAAAAACAGACTGTCTTATTCCATGAGTGGGACTGACTGATCTTGTTTGAAGTTTGGTTGTACTCTTTTCTGTGTGCCAGTCTATTTCTAAAATATAGCTTTTTAAGGATTCCTAACTGGAAGTCTAAAGTTAATAACAGCACTCTTCCTCCTTATCCCACCCTGATCTCCAATTTGTGTTTCCCCAGCACCATAATGCTGAAAAAAAAACCTGCCTCTCAGCTTCCTAATCAGTGAACTATCGCTTTTTGCTCTACTTTTCTCTCACTCCCAAATCTCTTAAAACTCACCAAATTCCTCAAAAGGCACAATACTGTAGAATATCTCACTTCATGGGCTTTCCTACACTCTGAATTTTTTTCTTCGTAAGTCCTGGGCACCTTTGAAAGCTCTCTGATGTCTTGTCTTTGAATGAATGTTCTCAATACTTTGTCCAACTTTTCTAGTTGTTATTGATAAGAAGATTAGTTCCAGGAAAGTGAATCTATCATTAGTGGAAGTCATAAAGGAATACATATATTTTAATAAAGCTGGAATCATCACAAATTCATATTGATACTTCTAATTCAAATTCAGGAATACAGTACTTTTACTTGACCTCATTGATCTTATATGTGTATCTCCTTTATCCCATGTCAAAAGCCACAGTTCTCAGTGACACTCAGATAATTACTCATTTGTTTTAGCATATACCATATAAAACAGCCAGATAATTTTAAAAAAAAACTGAAACTATCAATAAAAATGATTATGGAAGCCAACTTAAGGTTTTTTAGAAAGATGTTTCTTATAACTTATGTTTTAATATTTATGCAAACAGTTTAACAGATGCTACAGTAAAATCCCTCAGGAAAAAGCCTACCTCTATTCCTGTTGGTTCTACCTTATTCTGTTCTTTCCCATGTTTAATGGCTTGCTTTTTTAAAAGTTGTTTTAAATTTTTTAAAAAGTTAATAAAGTACATGTATATTTTTGTGAACACTTCCTTAAATGGTAGCGTAAAATACACACACTTTTTAAATCTGGATTTATTGATTTATTTTTAAACAAAATTTTATTTTATCTTGTTTATTGTACTTTAGGTTCTGGGGTACACGTGCAGATCATGCAGGATTGTTGCATAGGTACATACATGGCAATGTGGTTTACTGCCTCAACCCCCCGTCACCTACATCTGGCATTTCTCCCCATGTTAACCCTCCCCGACCTCCCCACCCCACCGCTGTCCCTCCCTTGGCCCCCCAACAACAGACCCCAGTGCGTGATGCTCCCCTTCCTGTGTAACCTTGATTTATTTTACCTACAACTATATCCTAAGGATTGTTCCATAGTAGTATACACAGCCAGTTCCAACTTAGATAGTTTGACTTATGCTAGTTTAAGTTTATGATGATGCAAATGCAATACATATTCATTACACTTATATCCAGATAAGCTGCCATAAGTTGATTTACAATAGGTTTATCTGGATATAACAGTATCATAAGATAAGGAGCATTTGTAATGATAGTTTGCACTCATTTTTACAGTTGAATATTTCTGCTTTGTTAATTTTCACATGTTTATTCACTGTTTATTTAAATATTTATTTTGATTTGTTATTATTACATTTAAATATTTATTGTTTTTTATTTCCTTACTTTTACTTACCTTAGTTTACTTTGCTCTTCTTCATTTAGATTCTTACAGTATAACTTTGGGTCATTGAGTTTAGAAGGTGCCCAAAATCTTAAGGAGATTGGAATGCTGAAGTATATTTATGATATAAGAACTTCACTTGCCCTCTCACTATGCCCCCTGAGAAGTTCCAGACTATACTTCCTTTACCAAGTCTGTGAGAACTGCATTTATGAAAGAAGCCCCAGCATCTTCCAAAATGTTTCATTGTGCTTTTCTCTGTAGCTCAGAGGGTGGTGGGAAGTGCTGCCATCAAACTAGAATCCCTGAATACTATAAAGATGATGGTGAGCATGGTTAGTAGAAAGAGCAATAGAGCCAAAACAGTGATCAGAACAGTTTGACCCACAGAGATTAGTGTTGGGTAGCTGATCATGATATCCCTAGAACTGAAGCAGATAGGAGACAGCGAAAGCCTTACTTGGTTGGTGTAAATGAAAAAGCTCTAGGTTTGGTAAACAGGAAGTCAGACTTGAATTCCCACAGTAGAGAGTTGCACACCAATAACGTGTGTGGCTGTGTGTGTGTGTGTAGTAGTAGTAGTGGTGGTGGTGGTAGTGGTAGTAGCTAGTTTGTATTGTGAGCTGGTGAAGGCATCTACAGTAAAAGTACATTTTTTTAAATAAGAAGAGTATAAAGCATAGAAAACATTTTTATGATCTGACAATAGATAACATTAAACTTAGTCAAACATTCACAATTCCAATAATCTAAATGATGGATTTGGTATTAGAAAAATCTATGTGAGTAATGCCCTGCATTTTTCACATAGATTTTTCCCACCAGACCTCATGGCAATGGGAGGCATGTTAATTGATAAGAACTCTCTTTCAGAGAGCAAAGGGAAAGCACCAGAAATCAAAATTTCAAAGCTTCACCTATATTTCATTGTCAAAAGTATACTAAAATATGCCAAGGATAGAAAATTAGATTCTAACTCCACAATGAAATATAATGTGGAAGATGAAATTTGTTCCCTCCTCTTCAATAATTACAGAACTACCATGCCTCACAGTATGATTCCCAGTGATGCCTTCCAAATATGATGCTACTTTTCATTTTAAGGCAGTTTGAAAATTTACTTTGTTTCCTCAGTATGTTTCCCTCTGTAATGATTAGAGTACCCATATATCCTGGTTTGCTCAGGAAAGTCTCACTTTATGACTATGTCCCGACATCTCATCCAAATTGAACACCTAATACTTTATAAAAAAGTACCACTGTTTGGGGCATAAATTAAGTGATCACCCAATCTATAACTCAAGGGAGTCTATTTATGTGATGTTTCATAATCTCTTTTGAAAAAAAGGAAAATAGAAAATTTGAGAGTCTTTGCTATGAGATTGATAGAAGAGCAACTATCTTTTTGGTCAAATGAGATAAGGTGAAAAACTCTTACTCTCATGATTTTGAGCCCATAAAATGTGACACAGGGTGAGAATCTCACCCCAGTTGTCCATACGAGTGATTTCTTATTGCAAACGATGGACTTCAACCTCATGGTAAATTAGAAAAAAGAAATGCTAAAGTCTGTTTTGGATCTCACTTTTAAACCAGTTTGGTAATAAATTAATCGCATGCTTGGCCATTTGGTAAGTTATCTCTAAGTCAGAAGAGTTAGGGCTCCTAAGTACTGCAGAGGTGCTGGAGGTCCACGTTCAAAGGCCTCCTTTCACTAATCGGTTGTAGGTCTTGAAGTGACATCACACGCCACCCATCCCTGCCTGTGCCACAAACTCTCATATATCAACATCTGGAGGAGAAGCAATGAGGTCAGATGCTTCTGATGGGAAGGCAGTCACTAGGTTCAGACTGGAACACTTGTCAGCACAAAAGAGCCATTGCCTGAGACAGGGACTTTCAAACTGAGAGAAGCTGGAGAGTGGTCTTAAGAAACTTGGTTTTGTTTTCCTTTCATAACAATGTGTCCTTCTTCCTTTTCATTTTCCTAGTCTGTGAAATCTCTTCCCCAGCTTCAAGGCTCAGAAAATACTACACATCCAGTAACCCTTCCCCGTTTTCTCATTTATGACCCTGCACTATTTTATGCCTCTCTCTTAGCTCGTACCGTCTCCTACTTGAAGATATTTAGCTTCACGTATACCTGCATCCCCCAACCAACAAGTAAAAGCATCTTGAGAACAGGAGTGTACGTGTCCTGCTCATCTCTGAATCACCTCAGCTCCTGTGATGGTATCTACGTAGCAGTAAATATTCAACTTGATTGAATGAGGTTCACTGTCTGATGTTCTTCCTTTTAGTAATTGTTCTTTCATATGTAAGTGAAACGAGCCAGCCTACTGTTAAATCATTTGGAAAGATTCAGGTATCTATTTGTGTACTCAAGCTGTAAACATGGCTTAACGTACAGAGCAGCTCTTCCTAGATGTTTTCTGCAGTGTTTTATGGACTTCCAAAAATGACTCATATGACATCAGAAGAAGTAGAGTCACTGGAAGGGGACGCCTAGTACATTAAAAACACTGCTGTTCAGACAACTGCGTACATAATACAAGTAAAATGACCAGGATCTGCTGCATTCAGTGCCTGGGATATATCAAATTTTTTTGCATTTTTCTACTATTGGTGTATTATACCACAGTAAATAGTAAAACCCACAATTAATTGTGTAAATGGATGAGTTTTCAAATATGTATACCTCATGGATCCATAACCCAAATCAATATGGAGAATATTTCCAACATTGCATTCTTGTGTTCTTTCACTGTTAATAGCCACCCTCCCAAAAAGAAAACCACTATTCTAACTCGTATCACCAATGATTAGTTTTATCTTTCCTTAGACATGAATTAACAGTATGTACTCTTGTTTCTGGCTTCTTTCATTTAACATTTTGTCTGCAAGACTTATTCATGTTGTTGTGTGAAGCTGACATTAATTCTTTCTCAATGCTGAAAACTACTTCATTAATGAATATACCAAAACATTCTATCTTCTAATATTTTTATAAACATACTAAAATTCATGTGAGCAGTCCCTTATTGATGACCATTTAGCTGTTTCTAATCCTTCTATAACAAAAACACTATAGTTAATATCTTTATACAAACATATTTCCCCCATATAAAAATATATTTGTAGGATAACTTCCTAAAAGTGGAGGTACTGCTTGGCAGGATGTGTGCATTTGTAATTTCAGTAAATAATACCAATTTTTTTTCCATTGGCTTTTTACCAATTTGCATTCTCATGAACAATGTACAGGAAAAGATGAAGAAGTTTTTAATCTTTAGTCTACAGTCCCTAAAATTTTATGCAATCAGTTTTTCATGTGTCTCATTGAATGTTTCAGCTTTAATGAAGTATAATTGACAAATTAAAATTATACATGTTGAAGGTGTACAACGAGATGCTTTGGCATACATATATAGTGTGAAATGAGGACCCAAACAAGCTATTAATGTAAATACATATATATCACCTCACATAGTTATCTTTTGTGTGTATGTATGGGGAGCATACTTAAGATCAACTCTCTTAACAAATCTCCTCTACTGATGACTACTTACTTTACTTCCATTTGGGTGCTGTTATAAATAAAGCTGCAGTGAACACTCTTGTACATGTATTTTGGTGAAAATATTCACCTGTGATATATTCAGGGGTAGAAATTTCTGGGTCATGGGTTATGGGTATATCCCATGAATATTTTTCATATACATTAGTGAAGACTACCAAACAGTTTTTCACAGCAATTTTTTTTACCACTTTACACCTTCTCTAGCAGTGTATGAGGACCCCCTCTAACAGTGATATATGAGAGTTCCGTTTTCACCATTAACTTGCTAGTGTGGTAACACTTGTTACTGGCAATTCTTTTTATTTTAGCCATTCTAATGGATAATACAGCTATATCATTGTGGTTTTAGTTTGCAGTTCCCTTGTGAATAACAGAGTAACTAATAATAACTTCCTAATAATAGTAATTTACTCATTAATTTTCCTAATTATTGATCCATTTTTGTTTGTCAATTGGCCAACTGGATACCTGTGTTTGTAAAGTGACTGTTCAAGAAACAGAAGATTAAAGTTGAGGGGTTGGAGGATAGAGAAAGCACAAGGAGGGGAAAAAAGGGAATTCAGGAAGGGGTGAAAGAGGCAGCTAGGACTGCTGACCACTGCACAGACCCAGTGGAAGCAAGTATTTGACTGTTTAAGACTTTTATGAGGACAAACATGCATGACCACTTGTACATAAAGCTCTTGACAAAAAACTGGTAACTGTCGTTGCTGTTTCAGAAAGAACAATTTAAGAAATGTTCCTGGATAGATACAGGTGGAGGAAGGAAAGGAATTCTTCAAGAAAACATGGATAACCTTTAGCAAGAGTGGAGGAAGAGAGATTGAGACAAATAATTGTGTATGGTTTGATAAGAGCAGGTGAAAATGATTCACCAGTGAGCCATTCCATAGTGGAGAACAGGTTGGTGTGAATATGGGACTTTAATGGGTAGTTCATTATTAAATATTTCCCCTCTAGCCCAACAACGGTTTGTCTGTGCTAATTAGGAACTCAGAGTATGAGTCCTTGCCAGTCATAAGTGCTGTTTAATACTTTCAGGCTGTAAGGAGTGTGAACATTGGAAGTAAAGAAAGAAACAGTATAGACTAGCAAACTGCTTTTCTAATTACTGAGGGAAGAAAAATAAATCTCTTCTGGGAGAACAATAGATTTGATGTGTAAGCCTGGGCTGTGTAAAATAGAGCCTGTCCAAAATCTTGCTCTGCATATCTCTATGCGTGTGTGTGTGTGTGTGTGTGTGTGTGTGTATGTGTGTGTGTGTTGGATGGGGGGCGTTATTTCCCTTGCACTGACCTTCTGCCTTCTTGGCCCTGACTTGCTCACAAGCTGCTTGTGCTGCCTCTTTCAATGGGATTTCTTCCCCAGAATTCTACAGCTTTTCTGACGTTAGTGATAATTTCCTAGAGTCCCTGTGTCTCCTAAAATGGCCACTTCCCCAGGCCTCTGTCACTGCTCTGGGGTTGCAGTCACTTGCTTTCCCTGTTTCATGGGGATGAACTTTTAGGTTTGAGGAAATGCTCAAGTTGTACTCCTTCTCTGCTTTTATAGGATTGCTCTTCTCCCACAGAAATGTAGAATGTCAGAGCCTGTAGGACTTGATTGCTCATCTGGTCCAAGCCCCTCATTTTGCAAATGGAGAAACCAAGGACAGCTGAACTGCCTGGAAGTTAGCAGCAGAGGTCGGACTGGAATGTAGTTCTCCAGGCGCCCAGTCTCTACACTTGCCCCTCACCTCCTGGTTACATTGATCTTGCTCTTCTATTTCTCCCACTCCTCTACGCCTAACAACTTATTTGTAGAAAGTAAATATGGATTATGGTCTACAGGCTGTTAGGTAGGTATGAGTGATTCTGATCCACACCAGCAAATGAGGAAGTATCTCTAAAAAGTTGCTTCTTTCCGGAATGAGAGTTTTAGCGAGGGGAGTATCACACACTGAGATCTGTGGGGGGAACTACGGGAGGGACAGTGGGTGTTGGGGAGTCGGGGAGGGATAACATGGAGAGAAATGCCAGATATAGGTGATGGGGAGAAAGACAGCAAACCACATTGCCATGTATGTACCTGTGCAACAATCCTACATGTTCTTCATATGTACCCCAGAACCTAAAATGCAATTATATATATATACACACATATATAATATATATGTGTGTATATATATATGTGTGTGTATATATATGTATATATATAAATGTTTTAAAGTTATATATATTATATATATAAATGTTTTAAAGTGTTTATATATATATGTATGTATACATATATACATATATGTATGTATATATATACATATATAAAACACTTTAAAACATTTGTGACTTTAGGCACAAAATTCAATGCATATTTTGCTAAGTTACTCCTTATGTTTGCTTTGAATACCTAAGCAGAATAGTACTGTCTTTGAATTCTTAATTGGACAATTAATAAAAAATGGCGGTTCTGAAGGTGAAGTCTAAAGTATACCAGGAAATAAATGGCTTCTCATCAAATCTGGGGATCATTTCAGTCGATGAAAGAATTCAGCCCTTCTCTGAGATTTTAAGTGTAACAGCAAAGTCCACAAAGATAATTGCCACCATATTTTGTTTAATCACTGCTTACTTGCCCTGGTATTAGAACTATTACAGGGGAGTAAAATATGGCTTCAGAATTAGAGTTATTTTTAATAGCTAAACTCATTCTTAGGTCCTCTGGCAAAATAATGTAAGTCTATGTAAGTGGAACCCAAGGGCTGACACCATAGTGAAGGTGACAGCTAAAGTGAGAAAGAACAAAGAGAAAAAGTCACAATACAGAAATAAAGTTCAGTTCATCTCATTATCAAACTTTAGTGCTACATGAGGTGTTTTAAATGTATAGCTAGCAACACTTCTTCCCCTTAATATTTTTCATAATATGGCAAAGGAGGTAATATAGTATAACATGACTCTCACTTGGGAAAACACCTGCTGGCTTGTGTATGAATAATTAGGCTGATGACGCCCTTAAACACAGACAGGGTAGACACTAAGTTCTTGAAAGCACGGGAAGGCTGGGCCCACAAGGGGAACGATTATCTCCTCCTCTGGATAGATTGTATTTCCCACAGACAGCTCCACATCTGGGTGTTCCCCAATAGTTCAGCACAGCTGCTAAATTAAGGCTGTTGGTAGCTATCTCTTGAAACCCTTTAAAGAGCTGTTCCCTAGTGAACAGGGCAAATGTCACCAATAGCAGACCAGGCAATAGGTTACTGTTCTTTCGTCAATTAAATACAGACGGTCCTCACACTCCAGCCTCATAATGCACCCTGGGTGGTGGGAGAAAGCCCAGGTCTCCCAAGCAAAGGGACATAAATATCACTCCTCGCTATTCCTGAACTACATTTCGAATGCATTCATCGGATTTCTTTACCTCTATAAAAAACGTGTTGGCCAGTTACTATAGTATTGTTTCTATTTTCAAGGCTATTGTTTGTAACTTTAAAAATAAAGCAAGTTCTCTCTCAGACAAATGGACAAATGAGATAGGCCTAGCTGATTTTTTTCCTTTAATAATAAAAAAAAATGAGTAAAACTTGCTAAGAAGCAAGGATGACCACTATTGTGTGGGGTTTTTTTAAATAAATATTGTTTCAATAGTCCTAACTGATCTCCTGGCCTCCCAATCTGTGCAGCTGGATAGCTGGTACTATATTAACACTCTCATTACCTTTATCTCAGTGGCCAGTCCATCTGAGAAAGGCTCCTCTAGTCCATTCATTTAAATGGACATATGTGTCACTTTGTACAGGACAGGCTTCTGATGACTGCTACAGTTTTCTCCATTTAAAAATTGAGTCACTGGCATTTTAAATGTAAAACACGATCCCTGTTATGGTATAGCCTGGAGCACAGGAATGAGCATAGGAATGAGAAATCCAATTTAAATTCCTGATTAGTTACTACCATATGAACCTCGAATGTGACTCAAGGACTTTGAGCTTCAGTTCTCTGATTTATGAAATGCAGGTAAAAAACCTCTTTGAGGGCTCAATATGTATGTGACAATACATTCTAAAGTCCAGAATTCTACAGAAAGGAAGTATTATAATTTTATTACAATTAGCATAATTGATGTTCCTAGGGATTATGGTCTTCAAATTCCCACTGTATAAGTGGAAACCATGCGGTATCAAAGCCAGTGATATCTGGTCAGTTAACAAGCAATATTCAAAGGCAAGCCCTGAGACCCTAATATACAGTTTTAGAAGCCAGGCCAGATTGGAAAAAGGGGGAAGATGGAAGTAAGGAAACCAGATGGATGGCTGTGAAGGGTAATCCAGGAGAGAGCTGATGAAGGTCTAAGCCAGGATAATAGCAGTGGAGATGGAGAAAAGCAGGTGAGAGACAGAATGGAAAGTCAAATTAACAGAATTTGACTTTCAATTGGATGTGACTGTAGAGAGAAAGGAAAAGGTGGGATATAGTAAGCCCTTCACTGAGATGCTGTTGTGGACTGAATGTGTGCCCCCCAAATTCATATGTTGAAATCCTAACCCCCAATGGGATGGTATCAGAATTGGGGCCTTTGGGAGATAATTAGTTCTTGGAGCCCTTATGATTGGGATTAATGCCTTGTAAAAGAGACTCCAAAGAGCTCTCCTCCTCTCTTTTCCTGCCATTTGAGAGTATGGTGAGAGCACAACCATCTGGAAACCAGGAAGGGGCCCTCATCCGACACTGAACCTGTCTGTGCCCCGATCTTGGACTTCTCAGCTTGCAACTCTGAAAAAAAGTTTATAGTCTGTAAGCTACTCACTTTATGGTATTTAATTACAGCAGCCCAAACAGACGAAGACAGTAGGTGATAGTAAAGGGGAGGCCTAGAGAATGGTTAAGCTGAATGACACACTTACCAGTGAGCAGGGATTTTATTAGGAGCGTGCTGGCCCTGCCTCCTAATTTGAGGCACTTGGGGTGTGAGAAAAGCTGCTGCCCCTTGCGAGGTTGAATGGGGAGTGAACTCCTCTAGGACAAGCTAAGTTTTTCTATGAGAAAGGAGGTAAAAGAAATGTTCAGTGAAGAAGTCATAGGAGCTTGTTATTGAGAGAACAAGGTTCCTGAGGTCAGAGTATAAAGACTGAGACAGAGGAAGGCTGGATGGAGAAGAAATGTGGAAGGTACTGAGGAAACCAGGTGGCTGGAAGATCTATGTTCACAGTAGCCAAGTGGCATTCAGGGATGGAAACATGGTGGGTGCAGCCAGCTCAAGGTTGCCAAGAGAATGCACCCACCACTCCTTTGGTGGACAGCGGAGAACCCAGTCATCAGGGAGACCTATGTGGCTTGTAAAGACTGCACTCTAAGAAGGTCTCAGGCTCAGATGGATAGAGTGACTTCAGGCTTTCTTCCAGGATTCTGATTGATCGAGTGAGTCCCACTCAAGGGAACTGACATCTTCACAGTGGTGAGCAGCCTGGCCTGGGAGTAGAGAAGCTAGAGTCAAGACCTCAGTGGTCACAGGGATCCAGGAGTGGAGGGAGACCACAGTCCAGCTAGTTGCTAAAAGCTGGCAAGAAACTTAAGTCTAAGCTACTGGAGAGCAAAACCAAGAAGGGAAACACGGTCCATTAAAAATTTACCCATAATGACCACAAAAAAGTTATTTTGGAAAAACTCAATTGTTCCCAATACTAGGACTAGATAGGAATATTTCTCATGTGTGTTCTCAGAACGAGAGCAGTGTGTGATGTGCAGGTCGGTCACGTATCTCGTGGGGCTCTCTGTTAAAGTATTGCATAATATTGGTAGATTACTTGTTCCTTCAGGTGATATAAAGAACACTTGCTAGAAATCAGAAGCAAAGAAGGCTGTATCTTGAAGCGGTGAGTTTCCTATCAGAGGCAGCTCATGTCAGTTTGCAAGAGTTTGATACATACAATAAGTTCTTCTATGTGTGTACATATAGTTATATATATGTAATATATAATATATTACATAGTTATATACATATTTTTACAGATTTACAGACCATTTCTTGCCTAAAATAATAGGAGGAAGAAACTTTAGCTAAAATTGTGGAAACCATAAGTCATCTTTAGAATAAGTACTCACATTCTTACTATAAATAAGTGAAGGAATAGATTAAATGTAGTCAAGTGAAAATCAATTAGGATGAATGAAAATGATACCATAGCTTAAGTTAAAGGAATATGGAATTAATCATACTTCACCAATTCAAAGTTGTGTGTTATTTTCAAACTTTAAAATCTCTGACTGCTTCTTAAAATGAGTGAAGTCTTGCAATAGCTGTGAGCATGGCAGTGGTTTGGTTGAGATTGCTTATACCCATGATCCTAAAGGTGTGTGCTTCTCCCCCACCAGAAGCATCTGCATCATCTAGCAATCTGTTAAAATGTAAATTCATGGGTCTAACCCCAGACGTTGTAAAGCACAAAATCTGATTCAGCAGTTTGTGTTTTAACAAACCTGCCAAGTGATTCTGATGCACACTCAAGTTTTAGAACCACTGGCTTGCATGCTTGAAAGAACATAAAAGCACTAAAATTAAACCTGCAGAATAGGAGTATTAGTCAGGATTCTCCAGAGAAACAGAACTATGGTGTGTGTGTGTGTGTGTGTGTGTGTGTGTGTGTGTGTGTGTGTGTGTGTGTGTGTGTGTGTAGAGAAAGAGAGAAAAAAAGAAAAGATTTGTTTTAAAGTATTGGGTTACATGATTATGGAGGCTGAGAAATCCCACAACCTGCTGTCTTCAAGCTGGAGACCCAGGAAGGCTTTTTGTGTAGTTCTAAGGAGAGCCAGCATTTTAGATTGCAGCCTGAGTTTGAAGGCCTGAGAACCAGCAGTGATGAGGGCAAGAGAAGACTGATGTTCCAGCTCAAGCAGTCAGTCCAAGAGTGAATTCGATCTCCCTCCACCTTTTGCTGTATTCACCCCTCAAGTTATCAGAGGATGCCATCCACACAGGGAGCACAACTGGCCTCATTAGTCCACCAATTCAAATGCTGGTCCCTTCCAGAAACACCTTCATAGACATATCCAGAAATAATGTTTAACCAGATGTCTGACCATCCCAAGGCCCAGTCAAGCTGGCACATAGAATTAACCACCACAATAGGTATCTGGCTTGAGAAAATCTAAGAGCCAATAACAATGCATTCTTTGAACCTCGAAAAACCAAATGGTTGTGGGAAAGGAGTAAGAAAGAAGGTGAGCCAGACATGTTCAGCAACATTTCCAAAGCTAGCCTACCTCTATGTGATGACAAAGTCAGCCTAGGAGTCCAACACAAAGGGCTTTTTGTTTATTTATGGATTTCTGCAAGAACCTCTGCATCTTCCACACACTTGATGTCAGGGGATAATACTGTGTGGAAAAGCATAGTCAGAGCTGACTGTGAGAAAGAAGACACTCACAAGAGTAAGGCTCCAAATTTGAGGACATTTTAGAAATATATCCCTTAAGGAAAATTTTAAATGTATATATGTGAATGATAAACTATAAAAATTGTTTCATGGAGTCTAAGCTTTTTCAAGAGGTTTAAAATAAAAATTCTAAATGATAAGAAAACACTGTGTCAATTTAACTGGTGTCCCTTTTCTTGTTCATAGTGTATGTAAACTAATGATACATCTCATAATCAATGCATTTTAGTTTGGTGAAATATGGTAATTCACTAGCCCCTGCTTGTCAGGTACTTGTCTTTGCCAAGATACACTTGGTATTTTAGGAAGGGTCCAAATCCTAGAAAACTGTAGCTTCCTGGTTTGCTCAACTCTGGAGGGGGACATGAGCAAGGTCAAAGACTGAGAAATGAAACTTCTTAGGGAAGCAGAAGAGATTTTTCAGGTCTCTAAATGCTATCACAGTGCACTATACTGGAAGTAGATACAGTATATTCACTAAGAGCACATGTTTTGGATTCTAATTAAACTTCATTCAAATCTTGGCAGTAACGTTAGTTAGCTATGAAGCTTTGGACAAATCACTGAACCTCTCTGAGACCCAATTGCATCTCCCTAAAATGGGAATGATGTTCATAGGGTTACTGTGAGGACTGAGGTAGGTAATTCATATGAAGTGCTTACAGAATGCCTGGAGCATAATAAGGACTCACGGATTGGGAGCTAACATAATAATTGCCTGCAGTCTGCAATGCAACCTCCCTTGTAGTTTTTAGGGCAGCCAGCCAAGGGGGCTCTACCCAAAAAAAAACACAAAAGGAGGCCCTTGGTGACTGGCTTAACGGCTTGAACCTACACAGGAAAGGTTGCCTCTGCTTTTATTCTGATGAATGAAACTCTCCTCTCTGAGAAAAATTTTGAAACCTCCAGAAAGGAAGTCAATTAAACAGTCTTACTAATCACATGCTACATTATCAAAATGAAAATACTTTTTCATTAGGGAAAAGCATTTCAGAGGTTATAATTCTTATTGATGGTGAGGATCTTTGATGAAAATGACTAGTGGTAAGAGACAAACATATTTCAAAGTGACTCATCCATCCTTGATTGAATCAACAAGGAAATTCTTTTTCTTTCCTGAACCAGTGTCCAGATCATCACAAAAACTTGCATCAACTCCTCGGAGAGCCTCTTTCTTGATAAATAATGTAGGCACAGAAAGACAAAGAGACTGTCTGAAAGAGTGATGTCACACAGGTTTAAGATTTATTATATTTCTCTGTAGAATGTTGAACATTGTCATGAGGTTAAGAAATCAAAGTCGCAGGCTCAGATCTAAAGGACAGGACATATACCCCCCTTTATCCAAATATCTGTCTCTTGAATCTTCTGCTTTTGTAATTAATCCAGCAGAATCTCTAAACCATAATTTTGAAAGTCCATGAAGTCTAAATGAAATTACATAGATAGATGGATAGATATAGATAGTTGGATGATGGGTAGATGGATGAATATATTCACTGGCTCTCTTTTTGAGTGTTACCAAGTTTGTGGATTTCTGGAATGAATTTTTATTTCAATCCAATATCCCCTGATCCCATTACTTCCTGTCTTGTTTCTTTGTTCTCTTTTGATTAATAATAAATAATAGTCATTGTGGAAAATTAATTTCATCATAAATATAAGCCGTGTTTCCTTCCAAGTTAAAATGGCTTTTATCCAAAAGGCAGGCAACAACAAATGCTGGTGAGGATGTGGAGAAAAGAGAATCTTCATACACTCTTAGTGGGAATGTAAATTACTACAACCACTATGGAGAACAGTTTGGAGGTTCCTCAAAAAACGAAAAATAGTTCATTTTTTTGTTACCATATGATCCAGCAATCCCACTGCTGGGTATATAAACAAAATAAAGGAAATCAGGATATTAAAGAGATATCTTTACTCTCATGTTATTGCAGCATTATTCACAATAGCCAAGTTTTGGAAGTAATCTAAGTGTCTATCAACAGATGAATAGATAAAGAAAATGTTGTACATGTACACAAAGGAGTACTTTTAAGCCATAAAAATAATGAGATCTAGTCATTTGCAAAAACATGGATAGAACTGGAGGTCATTATGTTAAGTGACATAAGACAAGCACAGAAAGACAAACTTCACGTGTTTCTCACTTATTTGTGAAAGCTAAAAATTAAAGCAGTTGAACTCATAGAGATAGAGAGTAGAAGGATGATCACCAGAGAATGGGAAGGGTAGCAGGGGGGTGGAAGGGAAGTGGGGAGGGTTAATGGTTACAAAAACTACTTCGAAAGACTGAATAATACATAGTATTTGCTAGCACAACAGGGTGACTGCAGTAAAAATAATTTCATTATACATTAAAAAATAACTAAAATAGTATAATTGGATTGTTTTTGACACAAAGGATAAATGCTTGGGTTGATGAATATACCATTTCCTCTGATGTGATTATTATGCATTGTATGCCTATAACAACATATCTCATGTACCCCATAAACATATAGACTACTCACAGAAATTCAAAATATAATTTAAAAAAATAATAAGTTTCAACTATGACAAAATCTCCTCCCCAGAATGTTAATATATTCCAAAGTCAAATACAGACATATTGGAGAGTGATAACATTTTGGGCTTAATGACACTACTGAAGATGAAGCTATCATTATTATTACTATTATTATACTGTACAGTGACATTAAAGAGTAAGGTTAGTTTGCCAACCCAAAGTGAGCTTCAAATATGCCTATATCTTTAATGGAGTCAACATGAGTCCAGGATCTCACCTCAGCTTTTCAGGTTCAAAAACTTGTTCTAGTCTGTTCCATCAAGAATCACCATATCTTAATGTCTGACTCATGTTAACCAAACTCACAAGTGTCTAATTTATAAACCAAAATTGTTTCTAATGTAGGACATCTTCTCGGTGACCAAAACCATGTGCCAGTTCTTCATCGTTTCCCATTTCTGTATTAATTACAGAATAATTAATTGGAAGTTTGTTTCTTTATGTTGGAATCAGAGAAAGGATCATCAAAAGTATCAAGGCATTTTACACCTTCTTATTGCTACAGTGCCTTGTCCAATGGTCAATGAATGCTCAGTTAATTGAAGCTGTTGTAAAGTTTATTCACAGTATACTCTACTTTAAAACACAGCTGTCTAATGACCAGAATACACATTTACATTTCTTTTGTGCATTTTTGGGCAATAGAATAGGATACACATTGGTTTCTGGTCCCATCTACAAATTTTCTTCCAAGAAAGGTCACCTCTGCTTACCCCTGATGTTCTTATCTATGTGCTTTATTACCACCAATTTCAATGTCAAAACATTATCTTTTCCTTACCTTCCCTCAAATTTTGGTTCAGATCTACCATGATGCTCAATGTCAGCTTGGCTGGACTAAGGGATGCTCACTGGGCGAAATGTGATTTCTGGGTGTGTCTGTGAAGGTGTTTCCAGAAGAGATTCGCATTGGAATCAACAGACTGAGTAAAGATCTACTTTCACCAATGTGAATAGGCATGATCCAATCCACCATGGGCCCAAATAGTTCAAAAGGCAGAGGAAGGGGAAATTTGATTTCTCTTCCTGAGCCGGGACATCCATCTTCTGCCCTTGGACATCAGGGCCCTTGGTTCTCTGGCCTTCAGACTACTAGACTTATACCATGGCCCCAGTCCTCACTTTTCCAACTCCTTACTTCCCCACCCTAGTTCTCAGGCCTTAGCCTCAGAGTGGGATTCACACCATCAGCTTCCCTTGTTCTCAGCCCTTCAGACTGGGACTGAAGTACACCACCGGCCTTGCCAGTTTCCATAGCTTGCAGATGGCCTCCATAATTTCATGAGATAATTCCCATAACAAATCTCTCTCTCTCTCTCTCTCTCTCTCTCTCTCTCTCTCTCTCTCTCTCTCTCTCCTCCCCACATATATATCTATATAGCCTATTGGTGCTATTTTTCTGAAGAACTCTGAGTAATACATATACTATATGATATCCCAACTATAGATTACAGAGAATCTTAGAATCACGTCTCCTCTTAACGGAAAGGACCTAATTTAAAGACCATTTAGTCCAACTTCTCACTTTATGCTTGAATTTTCTGTGT
This sequence comes from Cheracebus regulus, assembly GCA_963574635.1. NCBI lineage: Eukaryota > Metazoa > Chordata > Mammalia > Primates > Pitheciidae > Cheracebus > Cheracebus regulus. The sequence goes on from CAUYQU010074301.1 coordinate 81,057, forward strand.
CATGTCAGCCTTTGAGGACAATTGGAGATTATTTATGAATACTTATTAGTAAACACCATGATTTGACATTTCTGGTATACATGAAATCCAACAAAGACACAATCTCACTGTAAAATTAATTGCCTTTTTAAAATTGTAATCCCACCATAAAGTTGCTGTCTATTCACTCAGATGACAGAGGAAAACCAGTCTTTTGAGCTACCTGTTTGTTTTTTGGGGTTTGGAAGCTGTTCTAAAATGAAAACTGTCCTACTGCCAACATTTTCTTCTTCATGAAATTAACGGCTTTGGATGGAAAAGTCAGTGCCGATGTCTGAATCAGCACTGACCCTCATCAATCAGGCAGTCTGGTCAGCTCATTAGGTCTTGAGGGAAGTTTGGATTAAGGATAAACAACACAGATGAACTAGCAGAAGAGTCTTGTGGCCAGTGAGACACTAAAGTGATCGTTTGACCAGCACCTCCTAGAGCCCTCAGCCTCAAGGTTCACATACGTAAGAGACCTTGGAAATGGAGCAGAGCCGCTCAAGGAAGAAGTACTTAGATGTTGGGCATATGGATTATTTAGAACCACTTTGATTTCTTAGATTGACATTCTGTTACAGCAGACAGAAGCGAATGCAGATAAAAGGGGAGATGAAAGTGTCAAAATCAGAAACCCACTGCTCAGTGGGGAAAAAAAATTAAACCGAAGGTTTTAGGATAGAGAAACACGGCTCACTCACTGCTATCTTTTTTCTCTTAGGTCCCAACTAAAGAGAGTACTTTGAAGAGTCAAAAACAGGATTCAGCCATATTTAACATATATCCAACTGTTTGGCATACTAATATCAGACAAGGGAAATTGAAGTTACACAAAGCAGACACATGGACTCATATTTAACAGTGTGTTTCCATTTCATACATACATATCGCCCAATTCCTCTCCTTAAGGACATAATGATCTACTCAAGGAGGAACAGGCTTAAACCGTGATGGAATATATGAGAGAATTGGATAAAGACAAAGGTGATCTACAAACTCAGAAGCTCTCAGACATAGTTTAGATGGGATCTGGGAAGAGTTTGTGGAAGATGCATTGCTTTCTCCACCATCTCCGTAAAAAATAGTTTTTTTTTTTACAACAGTTTTAGATTTATAGAAAAAAAATGCAGGGATAATACAGAGACTTCTCATAAATCCTGTACCCAGTTCCCCTATTATTTATATCTTACACTAATATGGTATATTTGTTACAATTAATACAATAATGTTGATACATTGTCAATAACCAAAGTCCACCATTTATTGAGGTTTTCTTAGTTTGTACCGAATGTTCTCTCTCTAGTCCAGGATCTTCTCTAAGACACCGCATTACATGGAGTCGCCATGTCTCCTCAGGCTCCTCCTACATCTGACAGTTTCTCAGGCTTTTCTTGCTGTTGATGACCTCGAAAGTTTTCAGGTGTACTGATGAAGTATTGATAAACTGTCTCTTACTGGGATTTGTCTGGTGTTTTCTATATGATTTAATTAGACTTGGTTAAGGAGTTTTGGGGAGAAAGGTAAAAATGCCATTTTCATCACATCGAATCAAGGATGTGTACAATTAACTTGACTCATTACCGTGTTAATGCTGACCTTAAACACCTGGTTGAGGAACTATCTGTGACATGTCTCCACTGTAAAGTTGACCCCCAGCCCCACCCCTTTTCATGCTGACTCTTTGGAAGGAAGTCATTATGCACAGCTCACATACAAGGAGTGGGGAATGGAAAGTTATGCTGTCTTTCCTTAAGGGAGGAATAGCTACTACGTCAATTATTTAGAATTCCTTTGCATGGTAGAATTGTTTCTTCTCTCCTACTTCTTTATTTATTCCATCACTTATTTATATTAGCATGAACTTATGGGTATTTCTTTTATACTTTGAGTTTTAACCCAGTACGGCTTTATTTATTGTTCAGATTGTTGTAGTGGTCATCGGGAGCTCTTTCAGTTAGCTCCTATATCTCTGTGGCATGCCCTCATCGTTGTGGACCTTTTCTTGTTCTTTTCTGTTCTTTTCCTGTTTTGTGTTGTTTTGAGCATGTTTTTTACTGACTGGCACTCCAAGACGCCTCAAGCTCATTTTGCTTATTTCCTGTCCTTCCTCCATCCTTTGAAAAATAGGTATAGTCAGTTTTGCTACAAGGCTTGTTTTAAAGACATGAATTTGTTCCAGCATGATTGATATATTAGGGAATAATTCGAGCATGACACCAATTTAGCATTTGCTTATAAACAAGAAACACTGTGGTGAACACAGAAAATTGCTGCTTGCTGGAATGTGCTACATAAGAATAATAACACAAGCACAGGTACACACCACAAATGTCTGACAGCTACCACAGGTCCCTTGGGGTGTGAGGAGCCACACCCAACCACACCAGGTGCTGCAGTTTTCCATGTGATTTGACCTAACCTTTCTCCTGCCACTTCACAGTCACCCCCAGGCTGCAGCCCTTCTGCGCCCACGTCCACCAGCAAGCTTAAAGTCTTTTTCAAGGAGCAGTGACATGTTTGCTGCAGCATTTGTGTTTTTCTGAAGCATTTAACATATGTCAAGCAGTGCTACTGGTTTTGTTAGGAGCCCATCTTATATGCATCAGGGATTTTTTGAATGCTGTGCTTCTAACCCCATGGTAGGGGTTACTGTACCTATTTGCATAGCACAGTGATTTTTAGGGACACACATATCATGGAAGAGCAGAACAGACTGTAGGCATCACTGATTGAAAAGAGAAAAAACAAGAGTGCTTGGTGCAGAGATGGCATGGAGGTATGAAGCAATGATATGCATGCTGTTCTTTACTTCATTTTGTATTGTTGGAGTAAAAAGGGTGATGATGAGTTGAGGCCAAAGTGATACCTAGAAGCAAAAGCAGGAGCAAGCATTTGCTAGAAGAAATTTGGACGTTAATCTTCTAGCTATTAGGACATCATCGAAAAGTTATGAGAATTGCAGTAACAGGTACAAATCAGCATTTTATGCATATCTCTCTTTTCCAGCCATTGGAAAGAGGATGGATTGGAGCAGGACAGGAATGCAGGCTGGAGGACTGGGAGGCTTTTGATAAGATCGAGAGTATGGCCATAGTAACTGGAATGCATTGAGATCGAAAGATTAATAACATATTCAGGAGATACAGTTGACAAGCTGGTTAATTTGTTTAACATGATCTAGACACAGTGTCACTTTAGCAGCATTATGATTAGCCTCAGATACTAAGGTGTGAAGTTAGACCTCAAATGCATATTTTTAAGCAAAATTTCAGAAATCAGTTTGAGACTAGGACTTCTTAAGAGATGAATAATTTTTTAGAAGTTACAGTGTGAAAAGAGAGGGATGGGAAAGAGAGAGAGAAAAAGAGAGAGAGAGAGAGATTGGAAAATTTTATGAGGGGCCTATCTCCAAAGAAAATGGAACTGCAAGACCATCTCCCTTACCCCTATCAGAGTGATTGCATGTGTATGTGTGTGTGTATGCATGTGCGCGTGTGTGTGTGTGTGTGTGTGTGTGTACATGTACATGCCCTTTCCTCTCTTACCTAATGAAGAAATTTTCATGGAATACATAAAGAAATTTGAAAGTCTTCTTAAAAGGATTTCATTGAGAAAGCTGAGGGCCTGTCATCTGAGGCGTGACTTCCACCCCCAAATCTAGAGAATTTGTAAAAGGTTGACAAGGCCAGAGCAGAAGAAGAGTACTGCAGCATCAGGGTGGGGCTGCTGTGCCTGAGTTCCGCAGGACAAGGCATGTAGGGTGATCTAGATCTCTCTCAAAGAGTCACCTAGTGAAGGTGAGTTGACCTTAACAATAACAACAAAAGGATAGAGAACAGAACCAGATTTCCAGGGGCTCAGGAAGAAGCCAGCAGCCTGGAATAGAGCCATATCTACCAGGGTCAGGAGACTGAGAGAGGGGGGTTCAACAGGGAGCCTCCAAAGAGCCTGCCATTGCTATTCCCAAAGAGAGAGTCAGCTTCAACCATCTCCCTGGCCCAGAAAGTGAGATGCCACCTAGCTGGTGGCTGCCCCCACCCCGCTCCACCCCTATACTTATACCTCTAACTCCTCTGTGCACATGCACAGGGAGCAAAATAACACTAGCTGTTGCTGAGAAAGAAGTGAGCAGGGAAGAGGACCTTCCCTCTCCTCGTCTACTTTGGGCATTCAAGCCAAGGCTCACCCCCAACGAGGGGACAGTAACTTGCATTTGGGCATTTTACTATTACATGTTCTTGGACATTCTGCTTTCTGATTTGAGACTGTATGATGTCAATGGACTCTGGGTCTACTTCTTTAGAGTGAGTCATAAAGTCAGAAACTTGTTCCACTTTCTTTTGGAGGCAGAGACAAGCTACTCACATTAAATAAAATGTGTGTAAAGCAGAGCAGAAAAACAGACGTGAAGTTACATTTTGGTTACATTAAGAGTTATGCTTGTTGAAAATACTTGTTTCACACACATGAGATTTTTGCTCTAGATGATGTACAAATGTTTGCCAAAGAAGCTAAAGACCACTCAATATCAAAACAATATAAAATGCAAGCATCTCCCCCAAGATGTCTAACTTTTGTTCATGTAAGAAGTCCATGGTTCAGTAGATGGCCTCATTGTAAAATAGCATATCTCCATATTTTGATGATCAACACACTCATGCAACAGAACACAGTTCATTTTGTTAGCTTAGATCCCGTCCCTCTCAGTAACTTTTCTAGGAGCCCACTACTAACCCTCCCCTGAGATGCCCTCTATGCCTTCCCCTTTCCAAGGCAGGTTACAAGTTCTTCCTCGGAAACTTGTGTTTCCAAAGCACCTGGAACCTTCCCTTATCAAAATTCATATCATGTTGTATTATAATTGCCTGTTTTCTTGTCTGCCTTTCTTAACAACCTGGGAGTTCCTTGAGGGCAAAGAGCATATCTTGTTCACTGATATATCATAGCATGGTGCGTGACATAGAGTAAGTACTTAATCAATATTTATTTAAATCAAATATTGCTTAATTAACTAATTCATGGTCAAATGAGGTATAATTAGGTGTAGCCACTGGCTTACCCCTGCAAAGGTCCCTCAGATTGACTGTAGTGCAACCCAAGGAGGGAAGTGAGAGAATATGGACCAAGCGGCACGAATCTACTCCATTCCCTGAAAGCCAGAAGGTGGCTCATTAGAATCCTCCTCCCAGTTGACATATCGACAGACAACGGATCAGCATACTTCAGATTCTGTTGAAAGTCACACAAAATCCTTTTCCTCTTTAGCTGCTCCTATATATCTGAGGTGAAGTTGGATACAGCAACTTCTCCCTATGCCTTTGAGCGGCTTTAATTGATGTGGATGCAGTCATCAGTATCAATTGGAAGGCCACGGAGTAAGAGGATCAGCCATCCTGCAGTCTGATTTGCAAGCTCCATCTAGCTAGAGCCTGTACAATTGATCTTTTGTGCTTTAAATGATCAAACTGCAACCTATTCAAGATGCATATGGTTTCAAAGGCTCCCAAATGCTGATGGTGGACACTGCTAAAAGGGGAATAATGAGCCTAGCACCATTAAAGTTGGAGTCAATTAGCAGAGTCAGGAGACTGACATCGTGTGTTTCTAAGTATAATCTCAATTCTTTGTATCTATAATAAAACCTTAGTGATTTTCCTGTAGGATGATCATTCCCTGAGGACCCACATTTGTGGCTAGGTGGAGTGGTGTGTGGGGTCACATGAGCAGAATCATGAACTTTTTGCCTTCAGAGATTTAATGCCATCCCTAAACTTTACTAGTCAAGGGTCCAAACTATGGATTGCTTTCTCTGGGACAGTTTTCCTGGGGTGTATTTGAAGAATTTTATTTCCCTAAGAAGTTATATATTATTTGAGAAAAAAGTTCACATAGCCAAATAAATGTGTAAAACCCCATATTAGATAAAGAGAGATCTCTTAATTTCAGCATACTTCATATTCCATTGGAAGTCATACAAAAGTCCTTTCCCCTTTAGCTGCTCCTATATATCTAGCACATGTATTATGTTCTATGTATTATGTATACTTATTAGGAATTTATAAGGGAGGAATAGTGTTACCCAATCATTTTATCAGTGAAAATTTTATCACAGAACACCTAATGGATTGTATTCTGAGAACTATACTTTGGGAAATGCTGTCTTAGGGAAATACTCTACAGATGGCTTTACCTTGGGTCCCCAAATCCCTCCTGTGAAGGAATTTGCTAAGTACTTTTCCCCACATTATTTTAGTTTAAAAAAAAAAGCTAATTTATTTTTTTAAATAAAATTTGTATTTTAGAATAGTTTTAGATTTACAAAAACATTGCAAAGGTAATACAGAATTCTCCATCACATAATCAGTTTCTCATGTTTTCAACATCTTACATTACTGTTACATATTTATCGCAACTAAGAAGCCAACATCAGCACATTACTATTCATAAACCCAACCCATTATCTGGACTTTTGTTTTTCCCTAATTGCCCTTTTTCTGTGTCCCATCCAAGATACCATTTTACATTTAGTCATTGTGTCTCTTCAGCCTCCTCTGGTCTGTGACAGTTTCTCAGAATTTCCTTATTTTTGATGACCTTGATAATTTTGAGAAAGCTCTTTTCAATAGCAAGAGGCATCAAGGAAGCAAATGAAACTGCAAATCTTGTGGAATAAAAGGGGTTGCAGGAAATTTGAAAGGGCAAAAAAAAATGCAAGAAAATAAAAAGATAGGAGACAAAGTTTATTGACTCCTCAGTTTTACAAGATCAGTGCTGCCCATAAATGAATTTTGTAGAATGTATATATGGAAAAGATGGATGCAAATCACATTTTTAAAATTTACATTATTCACTTATATCAAATCATATCATTTTCTCCTACAATGCTGTTTGGTATAGTTCAAAGGGGAAAAAAGCAAATATCAAACCTAGAGATAAGGCCTAATAAAATTTAGGACTAAGAAAGACAAAAGTGGTTTGAGATGACCAGAAGGGAAGAGTTTGAAGGTTACAAGTGTCAACAGATTTTTCCATCAGGATGATAGCCCTTTGACTCGAGTTGGTAGCTTTTAAAGCACTATCTTTTATTCTGTATCTCTTTGTTCTCAGAATGGGATAGTTTTGAAAGTAAGAAAAAGGAAAGTCTTTTTTTTTTTTTTTAACATTTTGAAGAAATTTTTTTCAATCATCTTTTATGTTGTTGATTAGAAATAATTATAGATAATTAGGAAATTACAAATATAGTACAGAAAGGTCCCTGTACCCCTCACTCAGTTTCCCCAACAATTACATCTTGACAATATCAAAACCAGGACATTGGCATTGTTATGATGTGTATGAATAATCCATATTTTTATCACCTGTAGACAAAAGCAAAACAAAAACTCATCTTGATCTTTTTTAAAAGAAGACAATGAATCCTCAAAGATAGTGATATCCATTGTCCTTCAAATATCTAAGATGACTTAGGCAGCAATCAGAGTTTAACTCAACTAGAATATAACTTGTCTTTAAAAATAATACTGATAGGCTGGGTGTGGTGGTTCATGCCTGTAATTTCAGCACTTTGGGAGGCCGAGGCGGGTGGATCACCTGAGGTCAGGAGTTCGAGACCAGCCTGGCCAACATGGTGAAACCCCGTTTTTTTGTTTGTTTTGTTTTGTTTTGTTTTTGCATTTTAGGTTTTGGAGTACATGTGAAGAACATGCAAGATTGTTGCATAGGTACACACATGGCAGTGTGATTTTCTGCCTTCCTCCCCATCACCTATATCTGGCATTTCTCCCCATGCTGTCTCTCCCCAAATCCCCACCCCCTGTCCCTCCCCTATTTCCCCCCGACAGACCCCAGTGTGTAGTACTCCCGTCCCTGTGTCCATGTGTTCTCATTGTTCAACACTCGCCTATGATTGAGAACATGTGGTGTTTGATTTTCTGTTCTTGCATCAGTTTGCTGAGAATGATGGTTTCCAGGTTCATCCATGTCCAGGAAAATTCTTATAAGGACTGGCTCTTTGTTTCATGGGCTCGGGTTACAGAGGGGAAAGCAATGGCTCCCAGCAACTGTTTTTCCTTTCCCCAAACCAAGAAAGTACATTTTCCCTTCTCTCATACTGGCCAGACTGAACAGATTCTGGGAAATCTGTATGTAAATAAGGATAGAGAGATGTAGTCATCTGCTGGGTTTAGCATCAGCACAGCTGCTCTAACTGAGGCTTTTGTTTCTAAAAGTTTTTTTTCTTTCTCTCTCCTGCCCATTCCTTTTCTTGCTGTTAGTAATGAGATGAAAGTCTTTGCTCACTTTTTTACCAGGCAGCCCCTCAAATAATGTTTTCCTTATCTAATTATGTGTTTGTTTAGAAGTGCCTAGACTAACTATTGAAACAATTCAAGCCACTGTGGGATTCTCCCTTACCTGGAGATCTTCAAGGCCTTGGTTAATTTACAACCTGGCTATACCTGAGACAGTCCTAGACCATTCACCAGATGGGGCAACAGCTCAAAACAGTCATGGGAACGAGTCATGTAGACTGGCACCTCCTCATCATTCCTGCATACCCATTGTACAAAACTCCTTTTTTTTAAATATATGCCCTCAACCCAAATAGCTGAAACCGTTTATTTACAGCACAAGCCTTGGTCATTTCCCCATGACTATCTCTGTAATAAAACCACTTTCCTTTCACTGCACCATGTTCTTGGTATTGGTTTTGCAAGCAGTGAGCAGCCAAGCCTGCATTTGGTTACACTACCATAGCCATGGTGAGCACCATGACCAGGGAGTTCACTGTGTCGTGGTCAGTGGCCAGGCAGGGTTTCTTAGGGCATGTGATGGACTAAAGATGGTATAGATGAGGTGGCAGATATTATTACTCGCTGTGATGGTTAAGGGACAAGCTAAGCTGCTCTAACAAAGCCTAAAAATACAGTGACCCACCAAACATGAGGAATGATCTATTTCTCTCTATGTAATAGTCCAAGGATGGGAAGGCCATTGAAAGAGAGTGGTCATTTCTGCCATTTTCAACACTGAATCCAAGGCAGCTATCCAAGTTCTTGCTATTCCCCAGCTAACAGGAAGAGGACAAAAAGCTAGGTGAGTATACAATGGATCATTTTATGAGAAAGACCTGAAAACGATACACATCATATCTGCCCAAATGCCATCAGCCAGAATATAGCCACATGGCCACATATAATAGCAAGGGAGACTGGGAAATGTAGTCTTTAGTTAGCCATCTGCTCAGCTAATATTCTATACAATAGTAGAAAGCAATAACAAATTTTGTGGAACAACTTGCAATCTACCATAGTTGTTTGCACATTCTCCATGCCCCCTTTGTTCTAGTTAATAGAAGCCCAATACTGTTTAAGGAAGCAATGTGCCCAGCTAATTTTTCATTTTTCAGCCTCCATCGCAGTTAGGAGATGCTGTGTCACACAGACTTGGGCAGTAAGAATAAAAGCAGAAATCAGCTGCAGGTTTTAGATAAAGCCTTTGCTTTACTAATAAAGGAGGAGAGATACAGCTGGTGCTGTGTCCTTCCTAATTCTGCTTCCCTGGAATGCAGATGTGATGGTTGGAGCTACTGCTGTTTAACTGTGCTCATGAGGAAAAGTCAAGAGAATGACACAGACATCTGCCTCAACATCAGTGAACTGCTAGACTCATACTAACAACTACTACTTCTAGACTTGTGGAAGTCAAAAAAAATACCCTTTCCCTTCTTATAAGCTTTCGTTAGTTGGCTTTTCTTATTAATACTTGTAGCTGATTACATTCTTAACTAATTTATACAGAAGATAAGTGGCCAGAAAAAGAGAAGCCTTGAGAGCAGATAAGCAGACAACTCAGCCTGAGAGACGATCATATAAGAAGGTCTGCTTGACACAGGATGACATTATGCACAGAAGGTTGAATTCAAAGAACGAAAAAGAACAGAGAAGAAAAAACAGTCAAACAGCTGCAATGGAAAAGATCTCAGAGTATTTGCAGCTATGGCAGTAAAGACCTTGAAATATCATGATGGGGTGTCAAGAAACTGTAGACAGAATCTGTAAAGCTTTTTGTGTATGTGTGTGTGTGTATATATGTATATATATACACATACTATGCTTTCTCTCTATATAAAGCATATATACATATTTATACTTTTGTTATTTGTTTTGCAAGCAGTGAGCAGCCAAACCTGCATTTGGTTACACTACCATAGCCATGGTGAGCACCATGACCAGGGAGTTCACTGTGTCGTGGTCAGTGCCCAGGCAGAGTTTCTTAGGGCGTGTGATGGACTAAATATGGGGTAGATGAAGTGGCAGATATTATTACTTGCTGTGATGGTTAGGGGACAAGCTAAGCTGCTATAACAAAGCCTAATGTACTATACTATATATAGTATATATAAAGTAAACATACATCAAAGTAAATATATGTTTATATATAGAGAAAGCATAGTACATATACATAAAGATTCCATACATAGTACATACACTATATTTTCTATATATATATAAAGTATACATGTACAAAGTATATACATATATGCTTATACCTATATAATATACAAGGTATACATATATAAATTTGATGTGCATATATAAAACATATACAAATTATATGTGTATGTGTATGTGTGTGTGTGTGTGTGTGTGTATGTATATATTGAGTAAAGAAGTAAATAGAAGTAAACAGTAAATTCACATACTAAGGAACAGAAATAGAGCTACACATATGACTAGAAAACTATGAATATAAATTCCTAGTGAGAAAGGATTAACAATGAATACAATGCAAAATTAGTGAACCACAGAATGAAACTTACATTAAAAATTAACAGAATTGTTCACCAAAATAATCTAGGAAACCCTAATTAATGTTTACCCTTGGTAGTTCTGAGTTTCTTCCAAATAACATTTTTGTTCCTAAAGTCACATTTTGAAACTTCATTCAGATAAGATCTTGTTTAGGTCTATAGAGTAGTAGAGCAGTTAGAAGCCCAGATTTAGGCATTAGTATGTCTGGGTTTGAAGCCTGGACTGATTACTTCCTCTTTGTACCATAGTGAGCAAACTAACCCTTCTGCGTTTCAGTTTTATCTAAAGAATTATGATGACAGTAGAATTTACCTCAAAGTGTTGTTGTGAGGATGAAGTGACACAATCTATGTAAAGTAACTGAGACACAATGAGTGCTCAGTATGTATCACCATTGTTGTTGTTTTAGAAGTACCTAAATTCAAATCAACTATTGAGTCTGTACGCTGGGTGAGTACCAGGAGTGGAAAGCAATACTCCTTAAGTTCTGGAAGCACACACAACACAGCAAGTCCCCCTCAAGCCTCCTCTGACTGGCAATATTTGGGAGCAGAGGTTTAGGTGAAGACCTAGGCATGGATGCCACAGCTATTCAGATGTGCTTACCTCATTCCTTATCCTCAAATCTTCTGGCTTGGAGGTTTGATTTCTGCTTTCTTATGATTGATAGTCTCACACTTCTCAAGCCTTTTCCTTCTACAGATCCCATGTCTTTAGGGACTTTATCATGTAAACACCTAGAGGTGATGGTCGAAATATTATGATGAAAAGAGGAGAAGGTTGAAAGGTACTTTTTCTTAACAACAGAAAATAAATCTCTCACTTTTCTCTGTTGTCAGAAAATAATAATTGTCTTGTTGATAAAAGAGGTGCTGAAAGTTTCTTGTAGATTTTCTACCTATTTCTAGATAGGAAACCAAAATGGTATACCTGGTAGGGCAGATCATAGTAGGTAAACTAGGTCAGAGATCCAGTTAGTATGATTGGTTCAAATATATCGATTTATTCATATCAAGTGAGAGTTAAATAACTAGGTGACGCCATTAGTTCCCTCCACACCTACATACACACAAAACCAATGAAAATACACATAGGTCATGTAACTTTTGCTTTTACACATTCCTGTGCATACTTCAGCAAGATTAGTATACATGATGCTATTGCCTGAAATAGTCCACATTCTGAAAAGTTTCACAAAATTCCTTTGGGTCCATAAGAACACATATTCTGTTAAATGCAAAACATTCAACAAAAGTTAAAATTTTTACAAGCATATTTTTCTGTCCTGCAATTACAATTCTGTGAAAAGGAACTGAAGAAATACTGTCACTGAATACCTAGAATATTTCAATATACTACATCCCTGAAAGATTTTTCACTGGCCCCCAAATGACTAATTTATTTTTCTTGTCCAGCAAATGAACAACATTATAATAAAATTCTCCACAAATTTGCTTTGACCCTCTGTTACCCCGTGCTCAATATTTTCTTGCATGTCAAGGAAATGATGTGCTCAGGAAACCCATAGTTCTATGTCAACAAGATATGTAATACAGAAGAGAATGCAAATTCTCACTGCATGGAAATTGTGTAATCTGCTTTTTCTTAAAACTCCCAGATCTTTATATTAACTGGAAGATTACTTAGAAAACAAAATTACTTTGAAGAGTAACCATCAGCAATAGTTTGTACAACACTGCAACACCTCATCTAACTCAATAGGCAAGTCAGCCATAGGGAAACCAGTTTAGCAAAGCCAGCGGGGGAGCAGAGAGGTCTGGGGATATGTCAGCTCCACACTACAGAGCATGATGGTCAAGTCGCAGCTCAGAAGTCACAGATAACTGGTTGTAAATATGACTCTGTGACTTGGGCTAGGTATTTCACAACTCATATATCTCAAGTAGAAAATGCAATCCCTGCCTCAGAAGATTATAGTAAAGAGTAAATGTGCTGATCTATATGTTCAGCACTGCTACATGGCCAGTTGCTAAGTCATTGGTCAGAAACCATTCCTGGAGGGATAGGAGCATTCCCCATATCCCATGAATGCAGATAGAATAAAGCATTCCCTTCAGGGGTAAGAAGGACAGAGAGACCGTGCCTAGAGAAAGAGACACTACAGAGAGAATTTATGCCCTGGAATGAAGTCCTAGAACTCAGGCAATTATGGCTAATGGAAACAACTCCAGATTTATAAACAGAAGCTTGAAATGTAAGCTCCACAAGGGCAGGGGCTTTGTTGGTCTTGTTCACCACTCTGTCCCCTAAAATACAGCCTGAAATACCTATATATTTACTTATTGAATGAATGGATTAATCATGCTATCACCCTGTCTCAAATAAGCTGTGTGATCATGGACAACTTATTTAACTTATCTGAACTTCTATTTAATGACATATAAAATTGGAATAAAAATAATATATACTTCATAGGACTACTCAAGCATAAAGAGAAGTAGCATTTCGTTGACATGCTATTTCTGATCAGGAAGATTCTAATGACAATGTATATCTCTAACACAAAAAGAATTATTCCAGCTATATCATAAAAGTGACAAAATGCCTTAGTGGTTCTCATTCCTATGGAGTCTCCCTCCAGCAACTCAGCAGTCCCTTTGAAGTCACAGCAGAGTGGAAGTCAGGGTTTTCACAGCCAGCTCCCTCCAGAGAGTATGGGCTACTGCTATGGACTGAATTGTATCCCCCAAGATTCACATGTTGAACCCCTAACCTCCAATATGACTGCATGTGAAGATAGAGTCCATAAGAAGGTAATTAAAATTAAATGAGTTAATAAGGGTTAGGTATTGATCTGATAGGACTGGGGGCCTTCTAACAAAGATGTCATGTGAAGACACAATGAGAAGGTGGCCATCGACAAGTCAGAAAAAGTCTGCACCATAAAGTGGTCATACAGGCACTCTGATTTCAGACTTCCAGCCTCCAGAACTGTGAGAAAATAAATTTCTGTTGTTTAAGCCACCTAGTCTATAAACAGTATTTTGTTATAACAGCCTCAACAGACCAATACAGACTTTGGTATCAAAAAAGTGGGGCATTCATGTAACAAATACCTACAAATGACACAGCAGTTTGAGGACTGGGTAATGGTAGAAATAGGAGGAGTTTCGAGGTGCTTCTTACTAGAAAAAGTCTAGATTGCCATGCACAGAGTATTGGTAGAAATATGGGTGTTAAAGGCCATTCTGCTGACTTCTCAGCAGGCAATAAGTAACAAGTTATTGAAAACGAGAGGAAAAGAGATCCTTCTTGCAAGTTGGCCAAGAACTTCCCTGAATTGTATTCCACTGTTTTCTGGAGACAAAGCTTATGAGGCATGAAATTGCATATTTAGTTGAGGAGACTTCTAAACAAAATGTTGAAGGTGCAATTTAGGTACCCCTGACTGCTTATTGTAAATTGCTAAAGAAAATGAAGAAGAAATTATTAAGCAAAAAGGAAACAGAATTTAAAGATTTGGAAGATTCTCAGCCTTTCCATATTACAAAAAATTAGAGATTGTCCAGCAAATGAACACTTTCTCATGTAGAAAGTGTTTGGAAGATAAGAAGGGTGTAGCTGGACTATCACTTGGTAAGGAGATTATGGCAGAAATGCTGCCGTTTTAAACTGAAGGGGACAGTCATGCAACAAAATGAAGTCAATGAAGTAAAGCTGTTGTACTTCTAAGATTCTACAGGCCAGAATATACTTATCAGGCTATTAATATATCTTATCTTTCAATAAGAGGGAAGAATGACCCTAAGAGCGATTCAGAAAACATCAGGGCTGCCATAAGACCAGGGGGCAGATTTGTTTCTACTTTAGACTTCCATTCATTTCAGTGGGCCAGAATGACCCCCATCAGGGCCTCAAGGTTGGGGGCGCAGCTCTGCAAGTGTGGCGCTCCCACCCCAGTGGGCCTAGGGAGCAAAACATCGAGCCAAGAGGATTATTCTCAAAACTTAAGATCTAATGGAATTTGCCTTGCAAGGTTTTAGACTTGCTTGGGACCCATCACTCCTTCCTTCTATTCTATTTTTCCCTTTTGGAATGGCAATGTTTACTCTATGCCTATCCTGCCATTGTAATTTGGAAGCCCTAATCTGTCTGCTTTCACAGATCCACCGCTAGAGAGGAATTTGCCCCAGGATGAATCATACTTGGAGTCTCCTTCATAGCTGACTTAGCTCCCTTCTTTCTCTAAAACACAGATTCCACTATGATCTGCTCCTCTCCCAGGGTGACCACCCTGAAGGGATATCCACACATTTACAGGTGGATTTCCTGGTGTTTGGTAAATATGTCTTAATATAGTGTCAGTAGATATTCTGTACAGATTCAAGCAGGATAATAAGCCAATTGCTTCAGCCAGTTTTCTTTATCTCCTTTTTGTCTACCTTTCTTCATTTTCATGATCTTAATCTCCTTTGCTATCCCCTACTCCAGGTCTTCTCTGCCTAGTCTTCCTGGTCTGGTAGGGTAGAAAGAGAACCAGATTAGTGTTTATAATTTCTACATTCTAGCCTTGGCTTTGCTACATCCAATCTACATGTGTCTGAGCAAGTTTATTTCACTGGTTGAACTCTCAGTTTCTCACCTGCAAAGTGAAGACACTGATAGCAACACACTGGCTCAAAGCCTCAACTGAGATCATATAAGTAAGAACATATTGCGAAGCACTCCGTACATTTAATCCATTCATTGTTCATTCACTCATTTATGCATTCTTCCTCAGTGTGCTTAAGTATCAATTACAAGGGATTTTTTTAAATTAATATTCTAACTAGTCTCTGCCCACTTTGGCTGATGAAAAATGTGAACACCTGAAATGACTCACAAATCATAGAAGGATAAAAGCTCAGGGCCAGAAGCACAAGAAGTGAGAACCGAGTGAGTCTCAATAAGGGAAGCTGTGATTTGGGGCCCATCGTCTTCTATGTCCATGCGGTTTCAAACTCTCTTTTCTTCATTGCATTATGCTATTTTGATGTTGGCACTACAGAAGTCCAAACTTTACTCCAGAGCCCCTGCGAGTCAATCAATCTCAGCCTTGTTACCAAGGCTTCAGGGGTCTGGATCCTTGTGAACTACGTGTTTGAGTAATTAATCTTCTCCATCCTGAATCCCTTATATGTGGGCAGCAGCCACCAAAGCCAAGAGCGATGCTGCAGATGAGTTGTTTAAGTGCAGCCTGGAAGCTGCCTTCTGAGTGAAGTGCTGCTAATTAAACCCTGCACCCTAACCAGGACCACTGCTTGTCAGACAAGCTGGTTGTTAATGACCTGGGCACTATTTTGGAATTTGCTGATTTACTCCTGAGGGATTGGTGAGTCCTTAACACATAAACATCAATTTATTTGGGGAAGTTCATAAATGAAGAATTCTAGCTTGATCTTAGGTCTTTTTATTTGAATTAGGTTATGATAAAATTATGTGAAGTTAAATGAAGAATTCCAAACAATTAAGCAATGTGACATTTTTCAATAGCAATTATTATTTGTATTATTTATTATTCCTGAAAACTGAGATACAGGAAATTAAAAGAATATGGCAAAATCCTTTTACATTATAAATAGAAAGAGAGGCATAGTGTCGCTGACAGTTTCAGACATTGATTTTTTTTCTTTTTGAATTAGAATAGAATGTAAATGAAATAATTTTACTTAAATTTGATTTTTCCTCTCTCAACACATTTAGTATAATAATTTAACTAACTGTGTGGCTGGTAACAGCTATTGTAAATGTACAAATTATGTAAAACCATTTCATTATGACCTGAATAGTGGTGATGATTTTAGCTGGAGTCATTATTTAAGTTCTTGTGAAAGTTCCATTAACATTTCTTTCCTATACCAAATTTACTGCTGTCATACTTAAAAATCATAAGAAATGAGGAAACAAGCATCATGAGACAGGAAGTATGCTCTGCAAGCAATATTTTAACAAAGTCTATTCCCACATATTTCCACAGGTCAGTTTTTAGTCTATTTGTTTATTTTGGGCAGATTTACTGACCAAATTCTGCAAAAGCTGGGCACAGTGGTTCATGTCTGTAATCCCAGCACTATGGGAGGCTCAGGTGGGAAGCTCATTCAGCTCAGGAGTTGAAGGCCAGCTTGGGCAACATAGTAAAACTTCATCTCTACAAAAAATAAAACAAAATTAGCCGGGCATAGTAGTGCCCCTGTAGTCCCAACTACTGGGGAAGCTGAGGTGGGAGGATTGCTTAAGCCTGAAAGAGGCTGCAGTGAGCTGAGATTGCACCACTGCCCTTTAGCCTGGGCAACCTAATGAGACCCTGTCTCAAAAAAATACGCATTTAAAAAACAAACACACATAAAAAATTCTGCAGTACCATTGTTACTGAAATGGTTCTAAATTTTGGCCTTCTCTGTGTATTTATGTGTATACATGCATAAACATGAAAACAGAGAGTTTTGTTTCCTAACACTACCACTCAATTATTCAATGACATGTTTGTCATTTTAAAAACCTTAGAAATACAGAGAAAAAAGAAAGAACAAGTAAAAACAAATCATTGCAATTCAATGAAAGCCCAGCTTCATAAAATTTAAGCTGGTAAGACTGAAAGGAAAGGCTAACTATAGTAAAAACCCTAGTCTTTGATCTAGATGAAGAGAGGAATAACTTGAAGACAACAAAAGGAAAAAAAATCCTATTAATGCTAATTCTGGCAATTTATATTAAAGAATGATGATTTATATGCAGCAAGCACTTACTAATTGGCAGGCGCTTTACATTACCTTATCTTCCCAATCAGTCTATAATGTAGGGGACTACTATTCCCACTATTTTAGAGTTGAGAGTATTGAGGCTTTATAGAAAAGTTAAAGCAAGTTGTCCACCTCTAAAAATTAGTAAAGTCAGGATATAAATTCACTATGCAGCCACTCTAGAGGCTGAGGTGGGTAGATCACTTGAGCCCAAGAGTTTCAGGCTGCAGTATGCTGTGATAGCACCACGGCACTCTAGCCTGAGTGACAGAGCAAGAGCCTATTTCTATAAATAAATAAATAAATAAAAATCTTTACAACGAGCTCCCAAGTTAAGACACAAAAGCTGCTACAGCAAACCATATATCCCTCTATGTCACGTTACAGAACTGGCAAACACTTGGAATTGCATTCTTCATTCTAAGTTTTGATTATCAGAACTATACCTACATAGGTATTTGTAAGTAAAAGTGTATATAACCGATAGCAATCTGAAAATTATGTACAAATCAAGTATAGCATTATGTAATGTTGCTACCCTTTCTAGGATTCCAAAATATTTGTGTCAATTGTAGTTCATTCTACGTAGCAAAAAACATTTCCTGCCTGATCACAGGTACTGCCAAGTACAGTAGATTTAAAACTAAAATGGTTTACTAGTTCCTAAATAATCCCTTAGGAAACAGTTTAGTCTGCCCCATTATCTTGATAGTTCATAATTAGGTTCAATAATAAAGCTTGTTTTGCTGACCTAGGTCAGATCGGCATGTCCACAGCATCTGGGCGCAGTGACCTTGCTTTGAGAGGGTATTGTTAGAAAATCCATTATTATCATCACATACACTTCAGAGAAGTGGCTGTTTTGTGAATTGATGGTGTGATGTTGCCACTTTAGATAAAAGACTCCATGAATTATTGACTTAATGAGTTAATGTTGCTTGATTTCACAACAAAGTCTTTACAGTCTTGATGCAATTTACCGAACACATAATCACAGCATATGAAGGAAAGCACAGGTGATAGGCTGTGCTGTGCATTTATGAGCCACATCGAATCTGGGAAAGACATGAACCTCAGGGGTGTCACTGTCTCTCTCTTGAAGGCATGATACCTTGGTCAGTGTGTCTAAGGCCAATTCATGAACAGTCGCTTGAGATGGCTTTCTTACCATTATTTTTGTCTTAAACACAGAGCAGTTAATTGCCTTTTTCCCTCCCCAAGAGTTCATTTTTGTCCCCAGGCAAAGCCTTGAGGTCAGTCCTGTGTAATCATCCTGGCCGTGTGCATGGGTGCAGCCCACAGAGGAAACCTGTCACAGGGGAAATATGCCAGTAGCCTGGAGCTTGCCGTGGGAAAAAGGAAGCAAAATCTTCTAATGTGATGACGTTTTCCTTCAGAGTACAACAAACATGGGGGTAATTATAAAAACCCAGGCACAAGGCAGTTAACAGGTTTTCCAGAGAAGCTGGTGAGCAGGTGAGACCCAATTATTCAGCAAGTCATTCCTAATTTAGGTTTTGCTACCATTCATGGGATGCTTATTATCTGCCAAGGCATTTCTGTACAAATCCCCCCAACAAACCTACAAAGTAAAGTAGATGTTATTTTTTCCATGTTCTAGATAAGGAAATTGAGGCCCAAAGAGAAAATAACTTGCTGCAAAGCTAGGAGGGTAAGAGTCAGGATTCCGAGTGGGTCTGGCTGACTCCCAGGCGCATATGAATAGCCACTCCATGGAACCGTGGCCACCTGACTGCCATGCCTTGCATCTGTTTGCTGTTTAACAGCCTTTAAAACTCTCTGGCTATGGGATCTCACTTGTAGATACCTCCTATCATCCTCCAAGTCAAGTTAAAGGTCCACAATATTCAAGATGGCTCACATTTCAGTCCCAGCATGATGTTGCAACCTTACCTTCCTCAATCCCCACTCACACGTCCTTTACTGTCAGTTTCTCAGCACACCGTTTGCTTACCTGTCAAGACCATGGTTCAGATCATTTCTTCCTGTCTCTCCTGAAATCTGGTACATTTTTTCAAAACACACTTTTTGTGTGTTTTTGTTTTCATGAAGTCTTTTCAGATCCTCCACCTCCATTAAAAATTATTTCCTATTTCCATCTTCAAATCCCATAGCATTTTGCTTGTGCCTGCCTCTCTTAGGATATCTCATCACAGTCTAAATATGATAATTTTCTGTAGGGTTGTCTAATTACTTCTTTTGGGAACTGGGAGTCCTTTGAGTGCAGAAATCATGTCTTAGTCATCACTGCATCTCCAGGGTTTAGCATCATATTTAGAATGAGGGATAATAAATGCTTGCGAGATGAATGATTAGATAAATGAAGAATTGTGAAGAAACAGCCAGGTAAATTAGTTGGGTCATGATACAGAGGTACTCCACACAATTTCTTAGTGAAAGGACTACTATAGAAGAGTAGAGAGGTCAGGTGCAGTGGCTCATGCCTGCAATCCCTGCACTTTGGGAAGCCAAGGCAAGTGGATCATTTGAGGCCAGGAGTTTGAGACCAGCCAGACCAATATGGCAAAACCCCTTCTCTACTAAAAATACACAAAAATCAGACAGGTACGGTGACAGGCACCTGTAATCCCAGCTACTCAGGAGGCTGAGACAGGAGAATCGCTTGAACCCAGGAGGCAGAGGTTACAGTGAGTCAAGATGGTGCCATCACATGCCAGCCTGGGCAACAGAGTAAGACTCCATCTCAAAAAAAAAAAGAAAAGAAAAAAGAAAGAAAGAAAGAAAAGAAAGAAAGAAAGAGTAGAGAAAGTTGACTTTGCTCATTTATCCTTCTGTCCCAGTCTACTATTTTGTTTGTATGTTAGAATTCAGGTATGGAATGGGGAAAAATAACTGTGATATGTAACAGCACCTTAGCCCCTTCTCACTGGGCCTACTCTCTTTGCCTGAAAGTAGCTTTTAGCCAAACTGGAAAAAATTTCTGCCCCATCTTGGCCAAGTTGCCTGAGGGTACCAGAGCTCAATTTCTTCATCTGTTTAATGGGGATATCATGGTACCTATTATTATTTACCTCGTTTCTAGATAAACTCCATGTCCCTACTTGTGATTCTTCCATTGCACTTTCACATACAATGGGCTACGCTGTTAGAAAGCTTTTTCTTACATTAAGCTAAAATTGATCCCAATAGTCCAAGGTCTACCTATTAGAAAATATGGAATAAGCCTAACCTCATTTCTATGTAACACTTTTGGGGGTGGCAAAAATACATGGGGATGCACACATGCTCTTTATTTGAGACATAAGCATAGCATAGGTGCTCAGAACCACAGCCAACCATTTTAAGAACTTAAAGGAGAAGGAGCCCAATTCATGACTCCGTTCCTGACTATCTGTCTCTGCTACAGAAGTTAGTGTGATGTACTGGAAAGAAAATAGATGTACTGGAAAGTTCCTGATGGCAACTTCTGACCCTACTGCTGAGTGTGAGGTGAGTCCCTTAACTTTTTTTAACCTCAAACTCAAATAATCTCATCTGTAAAATGATCAGGGGCTCCAACTGAAAAAAAAGATGTAACAGCAACTATTTGAATTTCCACACTAAAATATTTTTACCTGAGTTTCAAACATTTAAATAAAAACATCCAATAAAATAACATCAAAGACTTTTCAAATATTCCAACAAATGGCCATTGCTGATGCATTAAATGTGAATGGGTTTTTTAATGATTTAACTTAGTTTTCAAATTTAAAAAATAACAATAATGGTGACAATATGTTTAAATCATGTCACCTGGGAGGGGGTGTTATATGGAGTCAGAAGAAAAGCTAAAAGTGTTCTGTGATTCATAAAAGGTTCGTAGAACCACCAGATAAGGCTTTAAGGAATGGGAAAGTGGAGCTGGAAACCCAGGGAGAAGGTGTTCTTTTGTCCAGTTGGTGTCCCCCACTCCTCAAGCCTACAGACAGGAAAACGTGAGAGAGGGGAGAGAAGGAGGCCCAAGGCCTGTAGAGAACTTGCACTCCTTGACTTGGGGGAAGCCCCAGTACTTTCCTTGCCCTGGATTTTCCCAGCCACCTCACTTTCAAGTCATCGTTGCTGGGATCCTCTATCTTCAGGACCTTGGACAGGTTCTCCTAGTGATGTGCCAGAGAAACGTCTCTGCTCAACTGTTCGTCATCCATGGAGTTAGAAAAACTTTGTGTTGAGTGGAACCCCAGAGGAAGACCATTGAATGTGTTATAAGAAACAGACTCCTTGCCACTCAAGAGGCACCACGCTGTGTCATACATCAGTACCTTTGCTGTGGCTGTCCCCCACCCCTCATTCCTAGCAAAGTGTTATTTTCCCCCATCTTGACCTATGTCTAAGTGAGAGGCAATCTTCTGTGCCAAATTTTCTCACACTGGTCTTTCTGATTTCTTATTCCTCTTAATGACCGTATTCCTATAGAAAGGGTATACGAGAAGCTGTTTTTGTCTATCTCATGTGCTTGGCACTGTGTATCTGCTTATTCTTTTTTTACTTTTGTCACCACCATCTATATCCTATCCCAAACACTGATATTGTCCTCCTTTCTCCTTCTCTACACCACAAAACCACTCTTAGGATTCATCTAGACTTGCTCTTCCACTCCCTTCTTCACCCCCTACCATACATCCCTTTATATCCTAAGTGGTGTAAGTTGTCTGTTTCTTACCCCCGATGAAAATGAAACTGAAACCTTAAAGGCATACCACGACTTCTAAATCTCCGACCTGCCAAGAAACTCAGTGCTAAATTAAGTGATCAGGTACAGCACTTAACTCACCTCTTGTGCCACCTTCTAGTTCATTTTTGAGTTCTTTAAAATGTTTATTTCAGTTGTCTTTCTTAATGTGTGTTATAATCTTTTAAGTATCTTCAAATACATTTTGGAAAAGGTCAACGAATAACTACTTGTTACTAAAGTCACTGAGTCCTGTAGCTCCTTCTCAGCTCATGCTCACACCCATCTCTGCCCTTCTCTGACTTTTGGTGCTGCTGCTGGCTCTGTCACATGGAAACACCCTCCTTGGTCATGCTCTGTCGCTACTTGCTTTGCAGTCTCCTTGTCCTGCCTGAGGCAGACACAGTTCCTGGCATTTGCCCTAGTCCTCTCTTCCCCTTGTTTCTTTCTTTCCTCCCCACCCCATTCTCTCTCCATTGGTTGGCCCACTCAGTGCCATGGCTCAGCTAGAACTGAAATGTCGATGACGTGGGTGTCAGTTCAGACTCAAGCCCCAGGACTACATTTGCAGTGGCCTTTTCAACAGTTCTCAGAAATGCTATGGGTACCCCAGACTTGATAAATCTAAAATTCTCTTTTATCTTCTTCTCATCTTCTTCATTTTTATTAATGACATGGCCAGATCCTTGGTCTCACAGATTTCAAATTTCAGAGCCACCTTATACTCCTTGCTGTCCATTATTCCGTAATCCATTAGTAACCAAAGGCTGCCAGATCAACATCCTCCATGTCCCACATTTGTTTCCTCATTTCTATGTCCTCTGCCTAGTTCCAACTCTCATTCATGCTTCCTTCCCTATACCTCTGCTGCACTCCCCTAGTAGGCTTTTCTGCTTCTAGTCCTTCCCAGCGCCAATGTTTTTGCACTGTGCCAGAATAATCTTCCATAAATACCTCTCTGATCATGTGACCCCCTGTTCCTATACCTCTGATGCCTGACCAGTACCTGAAGAACAATGGCCAGATAACTTGGCATTCCAGTCAAGACTCTACAGGATTTAGTCCCCATATCTCTTTTGCTTACTGTCACCTATTTCCCTTGCCTTTTAGTTCCAGAAAGCTTCTTGTCCTTTTTCCCCTCCTTGCCTTGATTCATATTCTCCCTGTCTCTGCATCAGTACCTAACCAAATTTTCAAATGCCTCCCTGCCTAAGTCTTTCCTAATCTCTCTGGCCAGACCCATCTTTCTCATCTATATTTTGCTAAAACTTTATTAATATTTGGTATCTGTCTTAGAGGGAACTCACTTTTTAAAATATTCCTAAATGTGAGCTATGTGTTTTACACTTTGTCCTTTTTAATCTCTATAATTCCATAAAATGGGTTTATTAAAAGCATTTTACAGATGGAAAAACTGAGGTTCATAAAGCCAAGCCATATGGGCAGTGAAGCACAGTGGCTGTTCAGACCACATGCCCCACACTCTTTACATACCAGATAACCTCTTCTAAATAATTCTTCTGCTTTGCCCTCCCCTAAAAGTCACAGAAATCTAAGAGAACTGATAGGACTATTTAAGAGTGACAAAGCAGCTGTGTCTTTGGACTGTCCTAGTCCCAGTTCTTTGTGTGGCTTTTCTTCTTTTAGACCTTCTTTTGATATTTGGTTACTATTGCCTTTTAAAGGTTTCATTATTATGCGTAATGTATTCATTGAAGGGCAGCATTTCCTGTAATTTATGTCTCTTCATTTTACTACTCAGCAATTCCTTGGTATTTAACCTCATAAATTTCCAGTTATTGTCCTATATTTACACATTGCCTCTGCTAGAGAAATCTGTGCAATTTAATACAACGAAGAAGCTAAAGGGACACTCACAAAGAGGGTGAATCTGCTACTTAGGCTCCTACTATGTAAATCAGATTGCTCATGATCAGGAGCAAATAGTCTCACCTACCCTCATCCTTCTGCATTTATATTACTAAATAACATAAGGCCCTAATTTCCTTGACTTTCCAAAATCATCCTCAGTTCACCCCTGGGAGCCTGAACTGCTGGCCTCAAAGCCCCTTGGAGCTGTGAGGCATTTTGTATGATGTACCTCTCAGCCTGCTGGGCTGCCAGATCCTCTTCCTCTGAAAGACCAAACAGTACTAAAACCTCACCTCATCTGGCTCTCAGTCCCCTTTGTTTCTCTTATATTGTTCTGCCATTGCCCTAAGGCCAAAAGATCTATGGGGCAGTGGCCCTGTTTGGTGTTTGGCACAATTTCATTTACTGAACATCTCGATGTACATTTATGATGCCATATAACTAATAATAAAAACAGGACAGCCTAGGGCATTGTTTTTTATTGTCAGCTCCATGGCAGCTGTGGGGGATGGGGAGGCAAAGGATAGAGAGTGCAGGAATGGCGCAGGACTCCCCAGGAGAGGCTGGCCCTTACTGCGCCCAATCTGCAAGCCACATTCCTTCCCAAATAATCCAAACCTTGTCCAGACCTTCTCAAAGAGACATTCCAAGATTTCTGAACACTCTGCAACTGTGCAAAAGGCCAGATCAGAGGCTTTTGTGCACTATCAGGGAGGTGCCTAAGCTGTGCACCCCACCATTTTTCAGATGGCAGGTTTGCCCACTTTTAGGCATGTGCAGAATGAATGGCAGCAGAGCTCACACTGCTCATCACTGCCTGTTGCTAAATTGACATGGCTCTCCTCGGATACCGCCAGCTGTGTAGTAATCCATATTGATAGCAGGGCTTCAGAGCAGCCATTTGTATGCTTTGCCCTTCTCGGTGGCTGGCTACACTTTGTGACTATGGCCTAGGTGGTATATGCCCCCGATCCTCTGACTTGGACTTCAGCATGTTGAAAAGGCTTTAGAGGCAAAAACTTGCTCTTTGAAAGCATTGTTAGAAGGCAGTATAGAATGATGGAAGGAGCCTTGACTCTGAAATTCAGTGGCCTGCCTTGTGTTTCAGCTCTGCCTTTTACTAGCTGTGTGATTTTGGGTAAATTACTCAACCTCTCTGAGCCTCAGTTTTCTCTCCTGCAAGTAGAGAGAAGGGAATAATTCTACTGCACAAGGTTATTTAAAAAATTCTGTGTAGTCTCTTTGTATATTGAACCTAAATACATACATTATTTGCTGAAAAGTGCTGTGTAAGAGGTCATAATTATTATTATCATTATTTCAAAAAGAAAAGTACAGAAAGAAGTACATATAACTCTTACATTATTACTACAGAGGTGTAGCAAAGTGAATGATAAATGTTGAAGCCTATATTGAAGAGAGAAGAAGAAATAAACTGCAATTTCTATCCCAGATGATTCCTGCTATTTCAGATGCCTTGGCTGATCCATAACACTTGGCACAGTTCTGCCACAAGTGCAATTATTGGCAGTATCCGCTACAGAAAGAGTAAGTGAACCCTCTCTAAGCTTAAAGTAAAAATCAATGCTGATTTTTACATCTATTCAGAGTGTGTGGCTTGTAAACAGTTAAAGGGCTTGTTCTGTGGGGATTCATGGATTAAAAAATGGAGAGCACACGGGTAGGATGTACTGGAAAAACGAATTCTGTCCACCTGACTGCATTGACCGTGGAAACACATGGTTAGCTGGAAGCAGCTCTTGAAATTTGCCAGAGCCAAAACGACTGAATCTAGGTTACAAAATTTGTGTCAGTGAAAAACAGATTCATTTTGGGTGGGTTGTTTAGTCATGGTGCCAAAGCAAAGACAAACTCAACACACAAAGGAAAGAGAATTGACCACCTGGGATGAGGGCTAGCGTGCATCCTCTTCTGCAATTTCCTTAATGATCTCAGCTGTTTCTGCCCCACATGCTGTTTGTGAAGGGACCAGTTCTCATTATCTTCTAAAATGATCTCTTTTCGCTATATGTAAACCCTCGTCGGTGCACTGTGTGTGCTATTTGGGGGGTTATTACAGATGAGTTAACAATGATCTCTGAGCTGCACATGCTAAAGCTGCACTGACTGGGCGCCGCAGAAGAAAGGGGTCAAGCCCCTTATATGTTCTGAGGACCCAACAGAGGTTTCAGAAACAGAAGGTTAATACGGAATGAAGGGATGGTCTGATTTGGACAATATTTTCTTTCATCCAAAAAAGAATATGCCCTGTAGTACTTTCTTTGACTTCCCAATATGCTAATATTTAAAAGAAAGTTGAACAAGCATCTTAGCAGTCTACCTCTACATATAACTAAGAAAGCCTGTAAAAATGACAAAGCCATTAGGAGGTGTTTCCTCAGCTGCGGGAAAAGGAAGGCAAAGTCGGTGGCTGGCATGGATTTGCTTTTGCCTCTTCTCCTCTGTTGGTTTGGACTCCCAGGTTTTTGCACATTGGAAGATGTGTCTACCCACTAGCCCCATAACCCAGTACTTCAGGTTTCTTCAGTCAATAGCAGGAAGGAAGAAAGGGGATCAGGGCAGACACTCACAGACATTTATCTTCTTCTTCAAGTGCTGCATTCTTTGTAAATGAAAGAGGCCAATCAATAGGGCAACAAGGAAGGAGGACAAGTAGCTGGGAGGGACCCACTGCATGGTGAGGTCTATTCACAGCCAGGGCTCATAGCACACTCCATCCCAGAGGCATGATTCATTAGCATTTCAGAGAGGTTTGTTACTTAAAATTAGCCCTCCAGTACACAGAACAAGATGATCACAGTGAATGTTTTCATTGCCAGCCTCTGTAGAATAAATGTACACATCTGCTTAATGTTTGGAGTTATTGAAATCAGGCCTGTTGTACATTTTCCATCTATTAAGAGACAGTGCTATAAAGGGGAAAGTTCCAGACCAGCGGTGAGGCAGACTGGGGTTCAAATCCAGGCTTTACCTCTTATCAGCTCTGTCTACTTGCACAGTTACTTTGCTTCTCTGGACTTTAGTTTCCTCATCTGTGCACCTGGAATGATAATAATGCCTACCTTACAGAATATAACAACCTAAGATAATCTGTAATAAAGTAATTCATGTAATGCATACAGCAAGTGCTCAAAAATGTCAATTCTATTAGTATTGTATGAAAATTGAAATACTAAAGGTTTGAGGAGAGGAAACAGGCAACTCTTTGAGAAGCTGTAAGGCCCTTTGAAGCTGCCATACCGGTATATTTGTAATTTCTTTGAGGAGGACCCATTTCCTTAACTGTGAGGCTTCCCAAGTAGCACGGAGATGATATATATGACATGCCAATATGGGATGGTATTAAACATCACCACTACAAATTTCATGTTTTGATTATATAACTTTTGATTGGGACAGAACTCTAGTGCACACACAGCTTCATCCACTTGTTTTGTAGAAGCCCTGAAAGAGGTTAAGTGACTTGCTCAGGGTCACATGATGAATTAATGGGTTGAGCCATATTTCTCTTTCATTCCATCTAGGTAATTTCCCAGAACCCTTTATTAAAGAGTATATCAATTTTAAGAAGGAATGAAATGGTCTTTCCAGAAATAACAGTAATAACCAAATACCTTAGGGAAAAAATATATAAAGTCTAAAGCTGTTCGTTTGAGGGATCCACCAAGATCTTATTAGAATTACCCCTTAAAACTCAAGGTTGAGTTCTTCACTCAGGTCGGTGCATTTTACCCTTTGGGCCAGATTATAGCTCCAGAATTCCTTGGATTTTCTCGCCATGGTTCTTATTGTCTTTATATCCAGTGAAAATACAGGGGATATTTATTCACATATTAGTCACTAAATAATAAAAAACTATTCAGTAGACTAGGTGTAGTGACTCATGCCTGTAATCCTAGCACTTTGGGAGGCTGAGGTGGGTGGATCACCTGAGATCAGGAGTTTGAGACGAGCCTGGCCAACATAATGAAACCCCGTCTCTACTAAAAATATAAAAAATTAGCCGAGCATGGTAGTGGGTACCTGTAATCCCAGCTACTTGGGAGATTAAGGCAAGGCAATCGTTTGAACATGGGAAGCGGAAGTTGCAGTGAGCTGAGATCATGCCACTGCACTCCAGCCTAGGCAACAATACTGAAACTCTAACTCAAAAAGAAAGGAAGGGAGGGAGGGAGGGAGGAAAAGAAAAGAAAGAAAGAAAGATTATTCAGTAATACTTTCTAAAGCACAGTAGGAAGACTTTATTCAGAACCATTGAGATAGGTATAGGAACAACTGAAGTGGAATTTGGCAGTGTGGTAGAGATATAAGGCACAACTCTGAGTATCGCATGGGCAGATGAGACTTTATGGCTAAGAAGCAGGGCAGAAGTAGTGGACAGAAAGTCACCAAGAGAAAATATCAGGGGCAAGGGGAATTCTGGCTACACCAAAGTATCATAATTCTTGCTGAAGGCAGTCCAAGGTAATCACACATTACCCAGAGGATATGGAGGGCTAAGAAACCTGATAAGATATGGAGATTGAGAGATATTTGCTAATTTGACTTAGCAGGGCTCTTACTAAAGCTGGATTTTACAAGGAAATCCACAGAGGGGCCAAGGAGAAGGTTCAGGAGCCTGACTAAAGTTTGGCCAAGCAAAGAATCTTTGTCACTGGCTAAAGATATAAAATAAGGGGTTGATAAAAGCTAAATTTTTCAAACACAATACACCTGATTTTTTCATCTTCCTTGGATTAAGAAGAAAAATCTAAATAATAGATTTTTTTCCTCTTATTTCACTGGCTGTAATTATTGCAGACTTTAACTTTGCACATTAAGATCCTCTCCGTAATTGCATTTGCACATAGCTCACAGTGATAGCCCCATGTACACAAAGAGAAATACTGTTTTCCTTCTGACTTTGCCACCAGCTGTGACATGCATCCTTCCTAAGCTCCTTTCCTCCTCCATCAACACCACGACCCAGAGACCAGTAAGGAGGTCTTGACTACTGAAGAGATGTTGAATTGACTCCACATACTGAATCTTGGCTGCAGGATCCTTTTGCAGATGAAGATGTCAAAAGGCAATCTGCAGTGAGAATGACAGTGTGATTAGCCAGAATGAGGCCGAAGTCAGAAGTAGCACGGACCACTGGGAAATTAAGGCACCAATTTTCACCGTCAAGATCGGCTGTGATAGGGCGGGATATCCTAGCAACAGCAGAAGTCTTAACCTTGCCATCACAGCAAAAACTAATTTTGTGGTGTTATCTGTTCCAATATCTTTAAATCCAAAAAGTCTTTAAACAGAAAGTAAATACTCACACATTTCTTTTCCTAGATCTGCCTTTTGCCTCTAATTGGGAAATCCTTAATTCAGTGAATTAAAAGTTTATTGAGTGTTAACACAAATTTCATTTGCTTTCCTTCTTGATGCAACCATGGGAAACCTCATTGGAGAGACAGAGAGGGATCATAATAGTTAACATTAACTGCATTCATGGAGAAAATGATGCTTAAAATCACCCTGGTGTATCTTAAACCAAACATAGAATATTTTATTATCCAGCTGAACAGTGTTAGAGCATACCCTTGCTATTATGTTGATTCAGATTTACCATAGGGCAGTGCCATCTCTTAAAATATAACTTCTTGCAAAATGCTCACCCAGTTAGAATGGAGGCTTTTCTGTCCCTTGATACCAGTTCTTTAAAGAGGCTTGGCTATGGTATATTTATGTTTACAAAAATATGCATCATAGAACTTTAGCTGACAGATCTGTTCTTAAGACAAGATAAATTAGCAATGTCAGCCATGCTATTGAACTATCACCATCAGAACATGCAGTTTCTTTCTTTTTTTTTTTTTTTTGAAATATAAGCAAAAATAAAATTGCTCTTTAATGAACCTAATCCTCCAAGTAATGGTAAAAGTGTGCAAGAGGCCACATTATTCTGCATGTTCCTTCCTATAATTCTGATTTGGAGGTACTTACCCCAGTTCTCTAAGCTGTCCCAGACCCTTGGAAGTCCTCCCTGAAGCATTCTGCTTTGCTTAGCTCTTCATGGCAGAATCCAATGCTCAGTTGAGAACTAAGCCTTATGCATAGGACCCAATGATGGAAAGGAAAAGTATACAAAGGAGCTAGAGCAGCCACAGCTGGAGAAAGAAGTAAGAAAAGAACCTGGGCCAAATGCAATCAAGAAAGCCAAGGGAGAAGACACTTTTAAGAAGGAGCTGGTGAGAAACCATGCTGATGTAGCATAGGCACTACGACACTACAAAACATGAGAACTAAAGGGAGACTGAAGGATTCTGTGATCACCGATGATCTTGAGGAGATCTCTTTCTTTGGCTCCATAGAGGCAAAGCACAGGTATTAAGGAATGAGAAGGTTAATTGATGAACAAAAAGGAAAAAACTACAATAGTTCATCCAAGTGTTCAAAACTTCACCCACCAGGTGGAATGGAGCCCCCTTCACGATGTGACTGCAGGATGTTGGAAAGCTAAGCAAATGCCTGCTCCGTGGGCCTCGCAGGATTCCTGATTCAGGAGCTAAGTAAGTCTTTATGTTGATAGATGGAAATCTTCCCTATCCCAGAAATTCCTTCTTGGGATAGAATGTTAGAGTTGTGTCTACAACCCAACTCTCATGTGAGTTTCCTAGTGGAGAGAAAAAGGTAGACAAGGAAACTCCAGAGCAGGCAGCAAAATAA
The DNA here is from genome assembly GCA_963574635.1 of Cheracebus regulus. NCBI lineage: Eukaryota > Metazoa > Chordata > Mammalia > Primates > Pitheciidae > Cheracebus > Cheracebus regulus. The sequence goes on from CAUYQU010074301.1 coordinate 111,917, forward strand.
GGGATCCATTTGCATGATTCTCTCAAATTCAGACAAAGGATAGATTCAACTAAAGCATAATTGAATTTAGGTGGAGGTTTCTCTTCTTGTGTGGATACCAGGGGAAAACCTTTTATTGGCAAGGGGGTGACTTGGATTCTACACACTGTGGCTCTAATTCTCCCTGGTCTTTGCAGCACACATTTGGCTTGGTGAGACTCCTTAGTCTCCTGGCTCAGAGATCTCTAGAAAGTCTTAGGATTTTACATGGGAATGCCAGGGCAAGTTTGCTCATGTCCTCTGTTTGGCAATGCATTGCTGTTCTTTCATGGATGTGAAGCTGCCTCTTAAAAATCTGAAGTTTGCCCAGTGGCCTCTTGCTTCCAGACACCCGTTATCTCAGTGTGTCACTTCGCCAGCCACATGTAGGTCTTGTCTCTGAAGAGCAACTTACGCACATCTCAGGCTATCTATGCTGATGCTAGGCTTCTCTTGCTAAAAATAAGCCATACCTCTCCACTCTGCTGCCTGTCAATAGGACTGGCAGCTTCCCTGGTCTCGCCTTCCCCACAGCTCCCTGTCAATGCTCAGAGCTGAGTATCACAGTGCATTTTCTGCATTTTCCTCCTGCTCCACAGGCTCTGGCTTGTCAATAACTCACCTTACTTCCACCTCCTCTCCTCCTCTCCTCCTCACCTGTAGACACAGCATAGGGAATATTACATGCATGGATTTTGAGACAGACTTCTTGGACTGAACCCCAGCTCCAACACTTACTAGCCATGTGACTGCAAACAAGTTGTGTAACCTCTCTGGACCTTTTCCAAAATGTCAAATGAATGGTATCATACAATCTGTAGCTGTGATGAATGAGTTTATGTGTTGACTCAATTAGGCTAAGAGATGCTCAGAGAACTGGCAAAATATTGTTTCTGGGTATGTCCATGAGGTGTTTCCGAAAGACGTTAGCATTTGATTCAGTAGACCAAGTAAATTTCTGCCTTTAGCAATGTGAGCGGGCATCATTCAATCCATTGAGGGTAATAAAAAGGTAGAGGAGGGAGAAATCACACTCTTTCCTTGAGCTAGGACATTCTTCTCCTGCCTCTGATATCTCCTTGACCTTGGGGACTTATATCAATGCCCCACTCCCCAGCCTTTAGCCTGGGAGTGGGAGGGACACCATTGGCCTTCCTCGTTCTCAGGCTATTGGACTCAAACTGAATTATACTACTGGCTCTCCTGGTTCTCCAGCTTGCAGATGGCATATTGTAGAAATTCTCTGCCTCTATAAGCATGTGAGCCAATTTCCAAAATAAATCTTCTCATATGCATATATATATATGGGTATATATATATATATATGCATATGAGACATATACGCATATGAGATATATGTATATATATACACATATACATATATATACACACACATATATATACATATACATATATATATATATGTATATGTACACAAGATACATATATCCTATTGTTTCTGTTCCTCTGAAGAACCTAACATAGTAACCTTTTGAATCTGGTTTCTTCCACCTTAGCAAAATGAATTTATTAGGTTGGTGCAAAAGTAAAAGTAATAGCCAAAACTGCAATTACCTTTGCAGCAACCTCACCTAATAGAAGTCATCAATGTTGTGTGATAGCTCACTCTTTTATTATCAAAAAACATTGTATGGATATGCTACAATTTGTTTATCCATTCACTTATTGAAGAGTATCTTGGTTACTTTCAATTTTTGGTAATTATGGATAAATCTTCTAAAAACATTCACGTGCAAGTTTTTATATGGACATAAGTTTCTTTAGCTGGATAAATACCTACAAGTACATTGTTAGGTCATATGATAAACCTGTGTTTAACTTTATAAGAAACTGCCAACTGTCTTCCAAAGTGGCTATACTATTTTGCATTTCCACCAGCAATAAATAAGAGTTCAAGAGTCCCTATTGTTCAAATTCTCATCAGTATCTGGGATTGTCAGATTTCTTTTTTTTTTTTTTGGCTTTAGCCTTTCTGTTAGGTATATAGTAGTATCTCATTATTGTTTTAATTTCTATTTTCCTGATGACAAATAAAGTTGAGCATCTTTTCTTATATTTATTTTTCCATCTATATATCTTCTGTGGTGAGTTATTTGTTCAGATCTTTTGCCCTGCTTTTTTTTGGGGGGAGGGGGTGGTCATTATCTTATTGTTGAGTTTCAAGAGTTCTTTATATCTCCTGAATAGAAGTCCTTTATGAGATACATGACTTGCAAATTTATTTCGAATTGTGGCTTGTCTTTTTATTCTCTAGTGGTGTCAAAGAGCAGAAGTTTTTTATTTTTGTGAAGTCCTATTTATCAATTGTTATTTTAGTTGGTGCTTTTGGTGTCATATTTAAGGAATCTTTGCTTAACCCAAGTTCACAAAGACTTTTTCTTGTTTTCCTTTAGAATATTTTTAGTTTTAGGTTTTACACATTGGGTAATGGTTCATTTTAAGTTAATTTTTTACATGTTGCAAGATATAGATCTAAGTGCTTTTGGCAGGGGGCAGGGGGATGTAGATACGCAATGTTCTAGCATCACTGTTGAAAAGTTTCCTTTCTCTACCGAATAGCTTTTATGCCTTTGTCAGACATCATTTGCTTATAAGTACATAAGTCTATTTCTAGATTCTCTATTCTGGGAAGAAATATACTGATTACTGAAACTTACTGCGAAATGCATAAAAAATTAAGATAGATTGGTGGATTAAAAGGGGCTAAATATGATAGATGTGGTCAACACAGTATAGTAAAATACTAATGGCAAAATCTAGGTGGTGAGTATATGGGTGCTTACTGTAAACTTTTATCTTTGTGTGTTTGAAATTTTTTATAATCAAAGTGTTAAAAGAAAACTCCCCTAAGGATTTGGAGGCACTATTATGCCATCAGTTTTTAAGAACAGGTTCCTACGTAACTATTTCAGTCAAGCTTTTGGTACCTGAATTGTACCAATCCAGGTAAGAAGCATCCTCTAACAAAGAAATATCTTCCTCAGACTTAATTCTATCTGGCTGTGCTACACATAATGGCCAATAACTACTTAAAAAAATTTTATCTGTTCTTGTGATGAGTTTCTTCATTCATCTATTATTGTTGATCTGTTTTTTATTATTTATTATTATTGTTGCAATATGCTAAAATGCTTTGTATGACATGGCTCTTTGCTGTTTGACAGGAGTGCTTTCACACACAATACATCATTTGATCCTAAACAACCCTGTAAGATAAAAACTATAATAGGATATTATCCGCATTCTTCTAATGATGAAACTCAGGTCAGAGGAAATCATCTTTTCCCAAAGCCAAATGCCTAGAGTGGCAGTTAGCACTCCACACAGTGCAACATTGTGTCACATTACAATAAGCAAGGAGATCTCACTCCCACTTGCAACTTCAAATGCTTGTGGCCTTTACCAATCCTCTCAAAGATTTCACAGGGTTAAGTTTTTTTTTTTTTTTTTGTAATTTGTGCTTGGAAAGTTTCCAGCAAGGATGGTAAACGTCAGCCCTGTCAAAAGAATTGCCGATTTGATGCAAAGTGATGTGTGAGCACCAACAGGATGCTGTTAATTGATTCGTCAATGCTCCCATGTGTGAACAGGTGTGATGAAGTGTAAAGAAGTATGTGACGTGGATGTGGCAGAGCTGTCACATAGAGAGGACTGTGACTATCAGAGAAGATGACTCTTCAACTACCATCTATCTTCCTGTCCAAACACCTGTCCCAAACCATCCTCCCTTGGCAACCTCAAGAAGAAGTAGTAAAGTGGTGTGTGCCATCTTGATGCACATCTGAGTAGGGTGGGCATATATGGACCGCATTGAAACTCAGAGGTGGATTTTCCTAGAAGAAGTAGATTTTCCCAGAGGAGGTGGATCACCTCGGACCTACAGTTAAGAACAAAGATTATTTCTAGGAGTAGGATTTTTTTTAACTGAAAAAGCACATCTTCACCAAAATCCATGTCTAATCTAAGAAAACTGCATCTAGAGAACACTTCTATCAGTTATATGTTATTCTCCCAAAATTGCAGCCACAAAGAAAAGTCTAGGCAGGAAGAGCATAGTCAGGCAGCTGAGGCCAGAGGGTGACAAAAACATCTCTGCCAAAAGAAGAGAAAATATTTGCATAAATGTTTGCACAACTTGGTGTTGCCCATCACTCTCTGCACTCTTGCTGGTATCCCTGGTTGCCTGCAATCTGTTTCCTTTTCTCTCAGTTAGCAAGTCAGAAGATCATCAGCATGGCTCTGTGTACCAGTTGACTTTTACAGTTGCATAGTCTCTGTGTCTGGGAGCAAAAATGTCAGATTCTCTGCCCTCATTCTCTCCCACATACCATAGCTCTTTCTGCCTGGGGTTCTTGATTGTTGGAGTTCTTCATTCTTCCAGGACATTGAACCTCTATTTTTTTGGAGGCTTTCAGGAGTTATCTTGGAAGAAAAAGTTAGAATCTGATGTGCACGGTATTTATCAGGGGTCAATATCTACGGAAAGGAAGGAACAAAACAGAATAAGACCGAGAGAGAAGGTCAGAGGTCAGACAAAGACTTGCCAACTCAGTGGGAAGCTGTGAAGGAAATATAGTCCAACTGTATTGTCATATATTGACCAACTTGTCCTGGTTTGCCAGATTTTCCTTATTTTAGCACTCAGGATCTCACATTCTGTAAGCCCTGTGGTCCTGGGCAAAGCAGGACAGCTGGCTACCTGAGCACCTGTCTCATATTGGTGGTCTCCATGTCTCACTGAGGTTTTTATTTTGACACCAACACTGACGTGAAGGAGCTGCGGGTGGAAGCTGTCTGCTTACCCCATTGCAGAAACTGAATAGCCAGTGCTTGCCAGAAGGAAGGTCTGAGTGTGACATCCCGGGTCCCACCACAGGGAGGTAGGATGCTCCCAAAGGACCTAGCTCTTTTCCTTTTTTTCTCCTGTCTCTGGTCTTCCTGTTGTCTTTGACAATAAGCATGGCCTTTGGAGACAGGTGTGAATTTAAATCCTAGTTGGGCCAATCGCTAGTCATGCAACCTTGGGCAAGGCCAACCTCTGAAGCCCCAGTTTTCCATCTTGTGGGGTAATGGTAGAAATTACCAGTGAGATCATATATGTGTAGAACTGGCACATAGTAGGTCTTGGGTAAGGATGAGCCAATGTTATTTTTGAGGGAAAAATTTCTCGGCCTGGAAAATGGCAGAGAAGAGTGCCTCAAGCAGTACCTACTCTGGCCAGCTTCTTGCCTCCTCGCCTGCCCTTTCATCCCCGTATTAAAGGTGCCTCTCACTTTCCCCACTCACTGAAGAATTTCCACGCCTGTATCATCCTATGAAAATAGCAGCCATTCCCAACTGACAACCAGGAATTCTGAAATACATGAAATACACAGTGGCAGCCAGAACCGAATGGCTTTTACTTAGGGCTGCTGGCTCTGGTAAAAATCTAAGTCAAAGAAGGAATGGAAGGCATCCGTAGCCTGTATTCTGTGAGGTCCCTGCAATTCCGAACTGTGGGCAAGGAAGGGGTAATGCTGAGTGCGCTTGAAAAAGTGCAGCAGAAGGCAAACAAATAAATTATTTAAGGTTTTGGAAGGAAGACTTTTGAAGAAAGCTTGACCTTAACCTTTGGAGCTTAGAGCAAAGCTCCACTGAGTGAAGGTGGGTTGCAGTAGTAAATTGGTCTGGACAAAACACATAGAGAGTCATTATGAGAGGAGAAAACCCTCCTCACCTTGTTGGGGCAGTGACTGCTGATAAGACAAGTCCTGAAAGGGCAGCCCGCTGAGAAAAATCAAGCTAAAGTCAAGGACAATAGCAATCCTCATTAGGGCCAAAAGGCAGGGGCTGTGATACAGGGGGTCAGCTTACCAGGCTATTTCAGGAGCTGCTTGCCTATGGCTAGCTGGTTCAGTTGGATGGAGCAGCGAGTTAATGAGGCCAAGGGCAGGAGACTGATTTTCTGCAAAAGCCAGCTAGCTTTATCCATTTCCACAGCCATGGATTCCACCCTAAGCCAGACCATGCAGCTCACACCTCGGTGCTTAATTGCTATTATTGTCTCAAGTTGACACTCTTGAGGATTTCACGGAATTCTTAGCCAATATGCAGATATGCTATTTTGTTAGAGGATCAACCAATGGTCTAGCCTAGCACTAAGGTGTTAACTAAATTACGTGTTTATTTATTCTGTCAGTTAACAAATACTTGAGTGCATACACTGCTATTTTGCAGAGATATTGTGCCAGGTGTTTTGTATGGCACTAAATATGAAGAAAGACATAAAACTGAAGAAACAGAAAATTCAATATCAGAGAGAGACAAAGAGAATACCCAGGTTGATATGAATGGAAATTCCAAGATGACAACTGACAATTGTGTGGCAATACTAGGGGAAAAAAATAATTCCTGATTCGAAAAATAGAACAAGGCCAGGGATGGTGGCTCATGCCTATAATATCAGCACTTTGGGAGGCTGAGGCAGGTGGATCACCTGAGGTCAGGAGTTCGAGACCACCCTAGCCAACATGGGAAAACCCTGTCTCTAATAAAAATTCAAAAATTAACAAGGCATGGTGGTGCATGTTGTAATCTCAGCTACTCCAGAGGGTGAGGCAGGAGAATCACTTGAACCCAGGAGGCAGAGGTTACAGTGAGCCGAAATCATGCCTCTGTACTCCAGCCTAGGTGACAGAGCAAGACTCCATTTCAAAAAAAAAAAAGGACAAAAATCTATAGAAGATACCTCCAAGAGAAAAAGAAATGTTGAGATGGCCAAAGAGTTTCAAAGTTTAAAATAATTTGTACTTCTATTGATAAGTTTAGGGTGAATAAGTAATATATACATGGAAAATCAAGAAAATGAACAAATAATACAACAATTCCCGAGAAAATAATAAATTGTACAGAAAAGAAAATGTGATAACACTACAGGTAACAGAGTCGAAAGAAGTTCCATGTGAAGAGCTGAAACTGAGGATGTGGCATGGGAGAGCAAGGGACCACTTTTTCATCATAAACCTAACAGTGCTATTTGATTTTCTAAAAGCTGTATATTTATTGCTTAGAAATTGATTTTTTTCGTGGGACAGGATCTCACTCTGTCACCCAGGCTGGAGTGCTGCGATCACGGCTCACTGCAGCTGCAACCACCTAGGCTCAGGCGATCCTCCCATCTCAGCTCCCACCTTTTTAATTGCTATAAATCTAAAAGCAATGGTCATAAGGCATTTGAAAATCTTTGAACAAGTACATAGATATACCTAAAAGACTATTCACTGAAGCACATAGTCTGTAACAGCAAACATGTTATAAATTTAAATGTTCATCGATAGGATTGGCTAAACAAATATGAGTAAATTCATAAAATAAATGAACTATTTCACAGCCTTTTAAGATAGAAGGTAGGCTGATTTGTACTGACATGGAACAATCTCTCCATATATGTTAAGGAGATCAAGTTGCAGAATAGTATGTACCAAAGCGATCATGTATGTGTGTATACGTGCATGCATTTATATCTCTGTGTCTGTATGTACATAAGAAAATGCATGAAAGGATACAACATAACTATTAACTGTGGCTATCTCTAGGGAATGATTAGAGTAGGGTCTGGAGGACTTTTACTTTTTCTGTCTAAAGGTTTATTGTCTCTAATAAATAAATATTTATTTATTTATGACCCAGTCTCAGTGTATTTTTTACAGTGAGCAAGTACTACTTCTATTATTAAAAATAAAGTCCACAAAGGTAGCATTTTTTTAACTAAAACACAAGGGAGAGGTAGCCCCAATTCCACCTGGAGAGGCAAAGGGCAGGCAGGCCCTCCGGGAGGCCCACGCATCCCATCCAGAAGCATGAGGACCTGAAACATGGCATCAGTGGGGAGGATAGAAAAGTGGACAGATTCAGAGGTAGAAAAGTGTGGCATACACTTTGCATTAATTTGCTAGTAACGATGAGGAATTTGTTCTGATAGCTTGTATTTTGTGGTAGAATGGAATGAAGCAATGGCCAGGATGGAGAACTTCCAAAACTGTGAATACCCATGTGAAGCACTATGTATTTTTTCTCAGAGAATTAGCCCAGCAGCTGACAGCAGCTAGGTGTCAAGTGGACTCTAGTCCCCAAACCCTTTGTGGTCAGCAACTGCCCCAGTGTAGCCCTCATGGTCGATGGTCTTCACTACAGCTGGGCCTCCTGGGCCCACTTTTTCTGCTTAGTCAGTCCCTTCAAGTCTTTTTCATCCCACAGTGAGAAGAAGCAAAGAAAGGGAATGCAGAGTGGAATGCATAGGGTGAGTGTGGAGGGCGGGAGATATTTAAATCCTACACTGGCTGTGCCTGCTTTTGTATTCTGACAGTGACTAAGGACAGATGGGGCTGTCGAGGAAGGTGTGGGGGTAAGCTGACATTATCCATGCAATGTGGATGAACTGTGTAGCTCCTGCCCACTGTGGAAACAGGTGGAGGAGGAAGAAGTGAGACCTAGAGAATAAGCTCCACCATCTAGCAGAATGCTAACGAATCATTGGTTACACAAAGGGAGGTCCAGAGCTGGTTTTGGAAGGAGAAGCAAGGGAAAAAAAAGTGTGAGCAAGTACACATTCATGAAGGACTGGAGTCTGAACTGGTGGAAAGAACAGAGGGACGATAATCAGAATGAGAATATCTGATATTCAGTTCTAAACTGCGTGTCCTTCTATGATATAAACTGTCTGGTTCTCCTCCATACAGTAAAGACTGTTACACATCAACCAAAGGCTTTCCTTATGGTTGTGGACTGTGGGGTGGGCATAGATAAATGCAATGGATAACTTTCATGGCTGAGAGAAAAAGATATGAAATAATGATGTCTCATACAGTACAGCAAAACGACTCATAAATATGGGTGTAGGATAATTTCATCTGAATCTTGAAAGAGGAAATGGCTCATTCTAACAACTGGGTTAGATGGTGACTGATATAGTTTGGATGTGTGTTCCCACTCAAATTTCATATTAAATTGTAATCCCTGAGGTTGGAGGTGGGGCCTGATGGGAGGTGATTAGATCATGAGGGCAGATCTCTCATGCCTGGTTTGGCACCATCCCTTGGTACTGTTCTCATGATGGTGAATGAGTTCCCGCGAGATCTGGTAGTTTAAAAGTGTGTGGCATCTCCCCTCTTGCCCTTTTGCTCCTGCTCTGGCCATGTGATGTGCTTGTTCCCCCTTTACCTTCCACCATGATTGTAAGTTACCTGGGGCCTCCCCGGAAGCTGAGCAGATGCCAGCACGATGTTTCCTGTACAGTCTGTGAAATCATGAGCCAATTAAACATTCTTTATAAATTACCCAGTCTCAGATATTTCTTTATAGCAGTGTATGGATGGCCTCATACAGTCACAAATTTCTTAAAGTCCCTTGAATATGCAGTCTGTAAGGATCAGCCTTCCATGCATGGGGTGGCAGAGAAGAGTGAGAATGTACCTCAAGGGCACAGAGAATTCCCAGAACACAAGGATACCTCAGCTTCCAGGAAGGGCAGAGAAATGCAATTCACTCACATGCCCCAAAGGCAGGAGACAGAAACATTTGTTGAATAGTGAAAGCAACAACCACAGTAGGTTCACTGACTGAGGAAATTTCTTGAATTGTCTAGAAACCAGTGCAGAAATTATGGGGCTTGTGTGGGTTATGGGGCCACTACTACAAAGTCCTCTTTAACCAATGCTCTATACTTCCCAGTAGGTTATTCACTCCTCAAGAATGCCCTATGAGGGAGGATTCCTCAGCCCTTATGACCCCGTACCCTGTTTGCCAGGGAGCCAGGCCAGTTTGCTTATATGGGTATATTTGAGAAGTGATCATTTTAAAAAGTGTTTTTTACTTCCTTTACATTTATATGATACTTTGGAGTGTACAAAGCTTGTTTATAAGAATGGTCTCATTTTGTACTTGAAATGATCACCTTTTAGACAGGGAAAATGTCTTTGAGAAGGTCAAGTGTCCAAAGCGACAGAGTGAGTTAACCGCATTTGCCAGCTGTCACTGTGAGGCAGACCCTGAACCAGGCCCTAGTGGTGCAGCTGCAAACAACATCAGATCCTTGGCCACCTGGGGCTCCCTGCCTCATGGCCATAGGAGGGTCTTTCATTTTGGGATGGAAAAAGCTGGCACAAGCCACATAGCTTAAAACAGTGCAAAACTTCATTCCCATCCTCAACCAAACCTCTGATGTGAAAATATGATTGCAAGGTTTGTTGAGTCATGTGTAACTCATCCAAACCAAGAAGCAAACAAGAGGATCCTTTTTGCTCTTTTCTTTCATCAAATCTAGAGTGATTCCAAAATAGAGAACTCCTGGTTTCCCCTTTTTGGAGTTTTACTCAGGGGCCAAAGTGTGCCAGGAGAACAAATCCTACTCTCAAACGCAAGTTTGCATAGGGAGAAGAATCTCTCTTCTGGCTTTGGCAAATCTTTGCACTCTCCCATCCCCCAGAAACATCAGAGAGAAGGCTACCCCTGTTTTACAAATGAGACTCCAACTGAGGCCCAGGATCTTAATGTGGAGCTGTGCTGATGTGGATGGTCACTTGCAGAGCTGGGGTTCCCTTCAGCTCCTCAGTACCCTCTACCCCTTGCTCAACGTGTGCTGTGGATGCAGATGGTCTTACTGGCTATCCTGGATCTGCCACTAGTATCCATGTGATGTTGGGCAAATTTCTCATTTTTTCTGTGATTCAGTTCAGAGGTGGACTGAAAGGGGGATGATAATAGTAACTGCCTCACAGGGTAATACCTGGTAATCTCTCAAAAATGTTAACTACTACTATTGTCGTTATAATTTTATTGCACAGAGAGGGTTCAAGCCCCAACCCAGGTTTCCAAAATAAAATCAACCCAATTTCTGAAAAGTATTTTATCCCAAAAGAAAGCCTAGATAAACACAAGAAGTTTGCTTTCAGATATCCTCCTTACCTGGAAGGAGACAGAGAATGTCAGGATGCATCAGCTGTCCCAAGCAGAGGCTTAGTGACATGGGAAGAGCTTGGGCTTTTGTGCCCAAGCCTTGAATCTGGGCTCTGCTGCTCACCATCTATTTAAGCTTAGGAACCTGTTGAATCTCTCCAAGCTCCATTTCTTCCTATAGGCCGAGAACACTATGTAACCCCAAGAGCAATTGTAAGGATGAAAGATCACATATGCAAAGAGCCTTGCATGGCACCTGCCTTATGGTAGGTTCTTCATAATTGTAGCTAGTATTTTGATTCTTATTAGTTCCTTGCATCACTAGCTAATTCCTGTGACCTATGACAGAAGTGCACTTGCACACATATACACTTACACATTCCCTTTTCAGGCCTGGGATGGCCACGCGTGTGGGTGTGACCTTCTTCTCTTGGAAGAAATTGGTTCAGCTATTGATATTAAGAGCAATGAGGGATAGATAAGCAAACCGACATGGAAGGGTAAAATAAAAGAATAACCACAATGCGAATGATTGCACTGCACATTACAGTTTACAAAAAGCTCTAAGACTTCTAAGATGCTGTCATCCAAATTGTCTCAGGTCAAGTTTGAAGAGGTGAGCTAAATTGACATCCCAAACAAGACCTGTGTTTCTGAGCAAGCAAACAACCCTTATTGTAGACCACAAGCAATTTTTTGAATCTTCTATCCTTGCTCCTTGGTTAATCTGCATATCTAGATGGGCAAAGATTACAGTTTGTACTGGTGGACTTCCATTTCAAGTATCAGCCCTGTACAGTAAATCCTAAACCCCAATCTCAAAGTTGCTTAAGTGAGTAGATAGTAGCCACTTCACCCACTATGATCTACTGGTGTTTTACTTTTTTTTTTAACCTTGTTATAGAGCTGGTCTCAGATGCCAAATATATGAGACATTAAAAAAAAACAGTAAAAATTGATTCTTAATCATTATATTATCTCTTAGACTATTGCCTTTCTCTTGAAGTAAATTTAGATTAAGACTAATTTATATTGATTTTTAAAATCTAAATTGCATGCTTTTCTAACTACATTCAAAACACAGAACCAAGTTTTATATTATTGTTCAAGCCCTTTGGAAAACTTAAGTAAATAATATTTGTAGGTGACCCCAGCCTGCACTGAGAAAGATTGTATTACTTTTAGTGCTTTACATTTGATGTGTTGCCCTAGGAATTAGATGGTCCACTTTACATATGTATTGAAACCCTACCTTTCCTGACCCCATACTTTATCAGAACAAAAGGAGTGGGGAGCGAGGAAAAAAGCTGTGCTTGATTAAGATTAAGGATGAGAAATTTTTCACAGGCAAGTTCTGGTTATTACCTTGGTGCCTAGAACAGAATTCAGCATAGAATAGACACAATAAATATTGATTAATAATATTGGTAATCTGCACTAATGGAGGGAATTGTGACATGGTTAACCAAAGTTTATCAGTATTTTGACATGAACACATTAGCTGTTTCTATCTGCACATTGTCAAGGGAGCTTCCCTAGCATTTTGAGAATTCTCTGATACAGCCCAGGTGCCTCAAGGAAAAGTGATTTATACATCCCCAGCTCCAGAGACAGATTCTGATCAACCTTGACTAGGAGTTGGCAAACTTTTTCTTACAAGACCAGGCGGTAAATATTTTAGGCTTTGCTTTGCAGACCAAGAGGCAACACAGAAAGTATTACTTAAATATGTAAATGATCATGTAAAACATAACCATTTAACAAGGTCAAAACCATCATTAGCTCTTAAGCCATAATGAAAAGGTGGCTGGCTGGATTTGGCTTGTGGGCCACAGTTTGCAGACCCTTGGTGTAGGCCACCATGACAATTTATGTTCTTTGCCAACGATGGTCAGAAACTCAGCTTAAGCCAATCAAAACATGGATTTTCCCTGAGAACAGTTATTGGTCTAGGGATGGGTACATGACTTGAGTTGATCCAGTAAGACCAAAGGCACATATCCTATGACTAGAAGAGCAGTTCTCTCTCTCTTTTGCTTTCTCTCATCCTTTTTTTAAAATCATCCCTTTCTTCTTACCTCTCTCTCACTAGGAATAAACAGGTAAGCATATTATAACAATTGCTACTGACAGCTGTCTTGTGATGGTTAGAAAAGTTAACCTAAAGACAAAGCATCTACATGGAAGTGCATAGAGCTGAGAGAATCACAGAGGAACAGAAGCAAAACCCTGATTGTACATTACCTGAAGCCCATTCCTCTTTGGTGCTTCTTATTATACAAAATAATAAATGCATCTATTGTTTAAGCTAACTTGACTGTTTCTTGCAGACAAAGCATTCTGATCCAAAGTATAAATCGTGTCATTTTTAAATATTAATATTTCAAAATTTCTAGCTTACAGTCTTTATTTGCTTATGTATGCATTAATGGCTCTGCTGAACACCGAAGTCTTTCCTATTTATTTCTGAAAATCTCTAGGAGTGCCTCACCTGTGCTTAAAGCATGTAGGTCCATATTTTTTTTGCTCCAGCCTGAAAGCCTGTTGTCTGCAGATTTTGCTACTACTAGATGGAGTAACCTGTCAGTAATTTCTGTGAGGATCTACTTATTCAGCCATCCCTAATATTCTCAACACCCCCATTGCCATACTGACAGAGCCAAATTGTGCTCTGAGTAGCAATGTGGGAATTGTTCTGTTTCCTGTTTTACAATAGGCTAAGCTACTGCATCAAAGAGACTCCAGCATTCAGGAGCCTGAAAGATAAAGAAACTTTTATTTCTCTCACATAGTAGTAAAAAACAAGTGTCCAGCTCAGTGAGGGAAGATCTTGGAGTGGGAGGCTCAGTTCTTCATAGTCTTTCAAGGACTTGTGGTAGCTCTCCCATCCTCAATAGATAGCTTCTAGGTCACTCTACTGGTCTCCCATACAGGGAGAAAAAGAGAAGAGAATGGGGGAGCAAATATGAAGAAGGACAAGGTTGAAAGTAGCCCACATCCCTTCTGCTCACTTTCCATTAAAGAGAATTGCTCACAGTGCCCCATCAAGAAAGGAAGACTGGGAAATGTAGTATCTCTGAGGAGCCTATGCCAAATTATGGTTCAAATGCTATGGAAGAAGGGAAGAATGGAATTGGTGGGTAACCAGCAATCTCTGTCACATTATTCTATGTGTTGTCATCCAGATCTCCGTTGTGCACACTCGTGCACCACAAATCTCAAATTCCCTACAAAAAAAACAGCCCATTTTGTTTCCACCCTCATATCAGGGCACATCTTCCCACATTGCTTAGGAAGCTTGTTTTTAACCATTATTCCATTTGATCTTTGAACTTCGATGAGACACACTGGGCAAACGTTATTGTGACTTGCCTAAGGTTACTCAAGTTTTTGGCAGAACTGGGACCTGACAAAGACTCTCCTGGACCAAATGCTAGATAGGCTCTCTGAAAGGCCCTGCTCTCGGGCATGTCCACGAAGGGCCTGTTTAACAAGAATCCTGATAAGTCAGTTTAATCAGAATCCTGAACCCTTGACATCTGACCAAATCCCTTATCCCCTACCATGCCCCAGATGATGTCTGGTTAACCTGGCCTGCCTTCAGCAAGAATCCTGTTAGGGAGCACTAGCCAGAATCCCTCTGTATTAGTCCATTCTCAAATTGCTATAAAGAACTACCCGAGACTGCGTAATTTATAAAGAAAAGAAGTTTAATTGACTCAGAGTTCCACAGGCTATACAGGAGGCATGGCTGGGAAGGCCTCAGGAAACTTACAGTCACGGCAGAAGGGTGAAGAGGAAGCACTCATGTCTTCACATGATGGCAGGAGAGAGCACAAAGAGGGAAGAGCTACACACTTCCAAACAACCAGATCTCATGAGAACTCACTCACTATCACAAGAACAGCAAGGGGGAAGTCCACCCCCATGATTCAATCACCTCCCACCAGGCCCCTCCTCCAATACATGGGGATTACAATGAGACATGAGATTTGGGTGGAGACACAGAGCCAAACCATATCACCCCCCCATACTTGATGTTTCTTCTTAGTACTCTTTCATCCACACTCCCCTTAGCTATGAATTCTCACTTTTTCTTGTTGCATTTGGAGCCCTATCCTACACCCCTACTGCAAAACCCTATTGCAGTAGTCCATACCTCTATTTCAGTAGTCCTCAATAAAAGCTACTTTACCACTTTCCAACTGGATTCAGCCAGTGGGAGACTCCATAAGAGATCAGAGGGTGGGAGGCACAAGAGATGGCATATCTCATTCTTGCTGGTTTCCCAGTTCTCTGAAACTAGCTGCATCAGTCCATGACTTCCCCTTGCCAGATAGCCCTTTCTCCCTGGCCCCAGCTCTCTCAGTGCCCCAATCACACTCCTTTTTCCCCTTTCCCCTTCAGTATTTGGTGGTCAGAAAGTATTGGTGGCAATAACAGTTGCCACTGCTTTTAGTCTCTGGCTGCCTCAACATCCCTTGATGGTTTTGTTAACTTTGCCTTAACCTTGCCTCCTTTTTATATTAATATTTTCTCATTTTAACTATCACGGACTAAATATTTCCTTCTAGGACTCTGATGGACAGAGAACACATGTTGGCATCAGATTTCCAGCTAGAGCAAGTGTGGCTAAGTATCATCCGTACCTCTGCAATAAGCATGCCACAGTCCTAACATATCCATCACAGTAACCTTTATCTTCTCCCAATTCAGGGCATAGACATCATCAGGGAAACCTAGCCAGCCTGTGGTTATAGAGTTGTTTCTTTATTTCTCTCTTTCTTTTGCATCTTTTGAAGATGCAAATTTTGTTCAATGTTTCGTGGCTTGTGGTTCACCTGCTGGTGATGCACTCAGAAGCAGTGGGGAGGTTAATCAATCCCTCTGAAAGCACGTAGAACATTGGGATGCTGTCTTATGCAGATCAGAATGTCTTTCTAGAGACGCCAATGTCTAAACAAATTCTTATCAGTGAGCATGAAGGATTACTATCCATAAAGAAAAGATTAAACCCGGTCTAAGAGGCATTTGGTAGTCTTAACAACAAGGTAATAGCTGACATTCATTGAGCATGTATTTTAGGCCAAGCCCTGTTCTCAGGACTTCACATGTATTTCCTTATGAGCAAGTATGGAAATACAGCTTTGGAAAACAATAACATTTTTCATTCTGACTTTAGAATCAGAGAACCATAGAACAGAACTTGCAGGTCACTGAGTTTAACTTTCTTTCTGTAGATGAGGAAAGTGACATGATGCGGCTTTTCTCCATCTATATGGCTAAACGGTGGTGGTGACAAGATGACACCCCGGATGCCTCTTTGTTTGCCTTCAAACATATTAAATCTGCAAGCCAACATGAAGCCATAAGTTATCAGCTCAGCAACTCATGAGTCAATTAGGCTGACAGAGAGAAAAGGAGAGTAGTCTCAGTAAAAGACATTCTATGTTCTTGCCGTTTGCACATTAGCTGCATCAGTAGTTGTAGAGAAAACAAACATAGTAGGTAAGCCCAGAGTTTTGTGAAGTTCATAGACATTTTTTTTTTTTAAAGACCGGGTTTCACCATGTTGGCCAGGCTGGTCTTGAACTCCTGACCTCAGGTGATCTGCCTGCCTCGGCCTCCAAAAGTGCTGAGATTACAGGCATGAACCACCACGCCCAGCCAGTTCACAGGCACTTTTAAGGCTAAGTGGTGCTCCACCACCAAGAATAAAGACACCCTCCCCAGGACAACCTGAGATTCAGAAGATAAACTTGTTACCATCCCTATTCTGGCCTCATGAAGGGGTCAAAAACAACTCTCTAGATAAGGGCTCAGCAAACTTTTTCAGTAACAGGCCAGGTAATAATTCAGGCTTCACAGGCCATACAGTCCTGTGACAACTACTCAACTTTAATATTCCTTCAAGCTCTAGTCTATGTTTTCATTTAACTTTTACCAGTCACAGTTTGGATGTCATTGTTTTCAACAAGGGAGAAGGAATAAATTAGACACTCTTTTAGTACATGACTTCTGTTTCTGGCATTATTGCAACCTAAATTCAAAGAATCCCCTGCTAACACAGCACAATTTAAAAAACAGAATAAAATATTTTTTTAAGTAAAGCATTGGCTATGCTGATATAGAATTTCTTGGCGGTCAGAAAGAAAATAGAGAAAGCGCTAATCCACAGGAAGAAGTTTCGGAACCAACATTTGCCCTGGAGAAATATGTCAATTCTGGCTGTCTATAATCAGAGTTTTAATAGACCTCTACAGAAACAGGAGACATAGCCTAGGGCCTAAGGAAAGAAGGAAGTTGTATTGAAGACTCACCTAAAGCCAGGCTATTCAAGGGGTAATACCTTCATTGGGAAATATGGGAAAAAAAAAAAAAAATCACCCAGCAAAGGAAAATAGTTGAAATACATGCTTGTCTTAGTCTTGGCTCTAGATAATTGAAAATTTAAAAAAAAATCCCTTGTAAGCTTCATTCATGAACACCAACTACCTAGACCAAAAGAAATATAACATTTTAGTTTAAATTAGTCTTGGATTGATAATGCCAGCAGAACTGGGAGAAGTACAAGTTTTATATGGAGAAAAAACTTTAAAATCAGGCCTCAAATAATTTCCACAAATTAAGACTATGATGTAACCTGAATAATGGCCCCTTAAGATGTCCATGCTCTAATTCCCAGAACCTGTCATAATTACCTTAAAGAGCAAAAGAGGCTGCAGCTGTGATTAAAGAACTTTAATATAGAGAAATTATCCTAGGTTATCTGTGTAGGCCCTAAATAGGATAACAATTGTCCTAATAATAGGAAGACAGAGGAATATTTGACACAGACAGAAGGTAATGTGAAGACATTGTAGAGGAAATTTAAAGATGTTACACTTCTAGCCCTGAAAATAGAAAAAGAAACCACAAGTTAAGAAGAGCAAAAAAATGCAGCTGTAGAAGCTGGTAAAGGCTAGGAAACTATTTTTGAGGCCTCCAGAGGGAAGGCAGCCTTGCCAACACTTTGGTTTAAATCCATTAAAACTCTTTTCAGATTTCTAACTTTCAAAACTATAAGAGAATAAATTTATGTTGTTTTAAGCCATGAAGTTTGTGAGAGTTGTGCAAGTTTTGACTATTTAAACTTTCGTGTTATTTTGTTTTTGTGCTTTATTTTCTCTTGCAATAACAAACTATTAAGTGAGACTGATACTTCCCCTCAATCTAATTATTTTGGAAAATATCCCATAAAAATTCATATTACTTAGCATGCAATAAGAATGACAAAGAGGATTTTAGCATGGAGTTGCAGATATGGAAATTGGATCACGGAGAAATGCTGCCAATCTAGCAGTATGCATCTGTGTATAATGATCTTTGCACATTTCCAAAAATGTAAGCTGTCTCTGTAACATTCTAGTCCATATTACGGAGGCTGAACTATGAACACTTTTCTGACCATCACATTCAAGTCTTAGTCCACCACCTCATGTTTGCACAGCAAGTCTGTTTTCATTGCCTGAAGTACACATGCCTCATTTTCGTAATCTACTTTAGTCTATTTCTGTGCACTGAAAGACAGGCCAATTCAGTATTCCACACTTCAATATTAATTTGTCTTTTCAGCTATTTCAACAGAGGATGTGTGTCCTCTGTTACAACTTGGCTGAAATCCATCTGTCATTTTATTGACCTAATGGAAACAATGTCCAATGGATTCCAGTTCACAGATTGAGTTTGCTTTAGCCACGTATGAAACCAAGACACTGTTGAGTATCTTTTTAAAAAAAAAGAATCTTCACAATGGCAGATATTTTCTGCCTAAGAATGAATATACAGTCAGTCCTCCATGGTTTTACAATTATGAATTCAACCAGCTGCAGATTGAAAATATTTGAAAAAAAAATAATGAGTGGTTGCATCTCTGTGAACATACACAGATTTTTTTCTTGTCATTATTTTCTCAACAATACAGTATAACAACTCTTGACATAGCATTTACATTGTATTAGGTATTATAAGCAATCTAGAGATGATTTCAAATGCACAGGAGTATGTACCTTAGGTTATATGCAAATACTATGCCATTTCATTTAAGAGACTTGAGTGTCCATGGATTTTGGTATATGCGGCAGTCAGACAGGGTCTTGGCACCAATCCCCCATGGATAGCTAGGGACAACTGTACATCATAAAAATTAGCATACAGAACAATGGATTAGGAGCTTTCAAAATTTCAAAGGTTAAGCACATCAGTCAAAATTACACTCTTAAGTAGATATGTATGCATTTACTGTTGACCCGTGAATATCCTATGCATTTTCTTTAAATGTTGATTTATAAAGGGCATTTCCCCCCAACAGTTTTAGAAGAAATACTGATCAACCTGTGTCAATCATTTTGAAATAGAGTATCTGTTTACTACAAAGAAAAAGAATGAGCTATTTTGGAAAGAGAGGATCAAATTATTTTCCATTATAAAATTTTCCTTCAGTAAACACATTTCTGAGACCAAGAGAGGAGGATGAAAGGTTTTTGTTGTTGTTGCTGTTGTTTTCTGTTTTAAAATTTCCTTAAGGGTATATGATTCTTACTGAAATTGTATACAGAAAAAGCCAGTGTAATTTTAATCTTCTTTATCCGTGATGCAGTTCATTGCATTATAAGAAAGGGTTGCTGTGATTTATTTGCTATTTACATGGTCCCAAACAACTAAGAAACTGGCAAATAGTCATTTCATAAATGTGAAGTGGGCAGGAGGAGTGGGGTTTTCCTTCGATTGCTAACCAGGATGAATGCAGCATCTTATTTATCAGGTGAAGAAGGACTCTACTGAAAGGACAAACAGAAAAGCCCCACTGGAATTCGGCTCTTCTCTTCACACTGTTTACAAATGCCTCTTTCTCTAGGCAAGAAGCAAATTGTTCAGTCCGGTTCCCAGGACTGCTCTGCCCACAATAGCTACATAACATGTTCTATGTTACCGTGAACTGTGATTTTATTTTAAATGTTGTCTTTACTAGATTCAAAGAGAGGAAATAATTCCTAAAGTAGATCTCTTTCAAGGACTTCTAAGAATAAAAGAGTCTCTCCTCTTCTTTCAAATATTAATATGCATTTTGAAAAGCAGTTATTTTTAAAATCCATACTTCACAGACTGCTATATAGATTTTCAATTGCATTTCAATTTCAAATCAATTCTTACATTCTACCAGAAACACTGGTCTTAAAAATGGACTCTTGTCTTTAGCTAATTTGAAAGTGTAGGTAGTGTATATGTGTATGTATAGATATATATATATGTAGTTGTGTGTATATAAAAGTTACAATTATAGAATATTTAACACATTAGATTTTTTAAAACCAAAAAATTAGATAATTGTAGAAAATGTTGAGTATAACTTAAAAGAAATATGAGCCAACCTTATCTTTAGAAATTATTAGATTTGTAAACTTCAATTATTGTCTATAATACACGTCTATAAAATTAAGATTTTTTTCATTCACAAATGAGCCAACATTTTTTTCTGTTATATAGATTGCTAATTTGGGTTCAAGTCCCAGCTCTTCTACTTTCTAACTGCCTGACCTTGTAAATCATAATCACTCAGAAACAGTAAAATGAGGATAAAATTATCTCCCTCTGTGGTTTTGAGGATTAAATCAGATAATGAATGAGAACATGCTTTGTAAGCTATAAAGTGTTATTGAAAGATTAAGTAGCACGAGTGCTTTTTAAAGTACAAACTCAGATATCATTACTCATATTTGATATATTGTAAAATGTCTCCCTCAACCCCTTTGTCTTCCTGAACCTCTCTCCCTCTCTGAATTGGCATGGAAACTTATTGTTTCTGCCAAATGAGTCTGGATGTGAACAGTCATTGATTTGGGGACATGTGTCAATGTTGCCTGCAAAAAAAGAAAAAAAAGTGCTACCACATACGATTTTACCTGCAAAAGAAAAAGAAAAAGAAGTGCCACCACATATCATCACAAAAAATCACTGGACGTTTTATTACCTCGATAGGGAATACAGAAAGAATTAAGTAGAATGCATGGAAATGCCACTGTATTCATCAAAAACAAAACAAAATAGTGGCAAATTCATGTAGTTCAACCTACTGTCTATTGAAATAAAAACAAAAAGAGACTTCAACTCTATAGGACATATCAAAATGAAATAAAGACTTATTATTTGTCCTGAACACACACAAGAAGAAATAAAAAGCATATGATCAGAATGAACAATAAATGCTTGTGATTATTGTCTGACCATAGAAAAAGGGGAGTTTAATTATATTATCTATATGGCTTTTCAACTAAAATATGTACATACAGACACACACACACACACACACACACACACACACACACACACACACACATATATTTCTTTTCCCTACTGTGGTAGCTTGTCTCTAGTTAGCCTCTACGTATTCCATCCTTCCCTGTATGCCCATGCCCTTCTCCCCTTAAGATGTAGAGTCCATGACAAAAGAATGAAGAAGTTATCTACCTACTTGCTAGTAAAATGGTACAGAAGTAACACTCTGTGACTAATGAGGCTAAGTCACAAGAAGCCTTGCAGTCTCTCCCTGTGCCTCCTGGAGTGATTACTCTCAAGGAAGTAAGCTGCCATGTAAGTAGTCCAGTTCTTGAGTGCTATAGAAGCCCAAGCCTCATGGAAAGGCCCTGAAGGAAGACACATTACATGGAGAGAGAGAGCGGGGTGGGGGAAGGGGGCCAAGGAGCACTGAGGTGCGTGCCACTTCATGCAAGTGATGAAGCCATTTTGCCCCGTTGAGCCCTTCCTAAATTCCTCACCCAGAAAATCACAAGCAAAATAGAACAATTACTGATTTCACCTACTGTAGGGGTAGTTTGTTACTCAGCAATAGGGAACCAGATGGTCTAAACTGTGAAGTGGCTTCTAATAGCACAGAAACTTTAATGCAGGAAAGACAGACATTTCTAAAAGCAACTTGAACCCGAAAATAATGTTTAGCCATGTCACATCTACTTCCCAGGAGTTTTGTTAGATAATTGCATAGATGTTTGGGGGGCTTTTATTTCATTCAACAAACATAGACTGTCTAGTAATTGGCAGAGCACTCCCTTAAGAAGTAGAGGGAGAGACATTGATAGGTATAATAACAGAGGTGGAAACCTTAGAGATTTTAGAAAAGCTTCACAAAACGTGTGGTATGTGCTGATGATCTTAAATGCTTTTAAAAAATATTTTGGTTTTGCCAAAAACCACATTATTTTCTAGACCACTTAATTATTCATTCTTCTTACTCACTATTGTAAGGAACTTAAATCAAAAAGAATTAGAAAAAGGTAGTATATTTTGTTTAAATAATTATCTTTAAAACACTATCTTCCTGGGACAGGGAATAATTATTTCAAAGAAATATCATCTTTCAATTTCTTCTCCTGAGACATTTCCAAAGTTCAAATAAAAGAACTGAGAAGAATACTGAACACTATAAAGACGATATAGTATTAAATGTCCAGCTAATAGTGAATCATATGATTCAATTCAACAGAGAAGGCTCCACTAAGTCTGTAATAAAAAAGTAATGAGGTTTTATAACAAAACTGAAAAGCCCTCTCTGAAATGC
This sequence comes from Cheracebus regulus, assembly GCA_963574635.1. Classification (NCBI taxonomy): domain Eukaryota; kingdom Metazoa; phylum Chordata; class Mammalia; order Primates; family Pitheciidae; genus Cheracebus; species Cheracebus regulus. The sequence continues at coordinate 134,502 of CAUYQU010074301.1, forward strand.
AGATAGAAATCTTTTCAGTACAAAGATGAGAAGGATTTGCAATTGAATGCTGAAAATGCACACAAGTGTGAAAACCATGACTGATGAACTTTAAATATGTAACAAATCTTTAGTTAAATACATTAATCAAAATACACAGTAGCATAATAATGGCATCTCATCACCCTTGCAGTGTTAAACAAGGAGAGTACAGGGAGGAAAAGAAAGCATTTTCAAGCTGCAAAGAACCTTGAAGAACAGAGTTCACCTTCCTTTTTTTACAGTTAAGGAAGCAAGGTCCTCAACCAGAGGTAGTTTGCTCAAGGACACATAACAAGTTTGTGCCAGAAACAAGGCAAGAATCCTGGTATTCTGATCCAGATTAACAACCAGGTTTCTTCCTCTATTGTTACTTAAATCCCCCAAATTATTTTTTTAAGTGTTTCTAAAAATATGCATTCAAAGTATAATATGTGAATTTACTTGAAATAAATAAATTTGTCAGAACATAATTGGCTTGCTACTAACAGAAGGACAAGGAAAGCCAGGATCAAGCTTTGTCAGGACTAACAATGGAACATTTTATGTCATAAAATAGCAGGCACTTTGCTCTCTTTTATCCTTCTTCTCTTCTTCAAGAAAACAAATAAAGTCCTATTGTACTCTTTCTTCACATCAGACCCTGTGCCAGGTGTTAAAGGAGATTACAAAAAAAATAAATAAAATATAATCCTGTCCTCCAGGAGCACAAACTCTAGTCTATAACTTTTCAATAAATATATAATTATTCCAAAACAAAAAGGTTAAAACAAAACGAACAAAAAAGAGATTCTTTGACTTGATCATTTATCTCATTTGACCTTCCAAAGCAAAAGAGCAAGTATTTCTTGCCCAAAAGAAAAAAATTAAATTATTCAAACATCCTAGGTTTCAAGCCACAGATCCATTTTGCCATGAACTCACACAGCAGCAGTTTAATGCAGGTTGAATCAAATCTAAAATTTGTCTTTTAGTGGAACCAGCTCTTAAAAAATGTATAATTATTCTTTCATAGTAAGACATCACCCTCCCCCATAGCTCTATTTCTTCTCCTATAAATGCAGTCTGCCACCCCAGTATGTATGAGTTTTGGGTTACAAAGTCCTTTGGATTTAAAGGTCAATTAGTTTGGTTCCACTTTAATTAGAAGCCATCATAATAGTGCTGTGTGAGTAATTTATAGAAGCATAAATATTGACATCAATTTTTGTCAGATATTCTGATATCATAAACATCATGTAAATCTAAGCACCAGCAATCAATTTGCACATAATAGACTAATTTTATCAGAACTGTATGACTGCACTATTTGGTTTTTAGAGTCCCTCTCCTCTTGCTACATTAAATCATCGTTTTAAATCATGTCATAGTGTCCTCACAGCAAGCAATCAAAAACAGAAAATTTAAGTCTATTGGATCTTTGCCTAATTTAATGATTTTTCTCCAGAGTTGTGCTCTCTCAGAGCCCTGCAATGAAGTTTTGGCCCTGTGCCTAGAAACACCTCCATGTTGCCTCAGAACCTGGTAAATCACAAACCACAGCAAGAGCAAGAAAAATCCCGTGTTGCTACTAGCGCATGGTGAAACTTCCATTAAAACAGTTTCTGCTCCTTTAGGCTCCTGGATGCAGACACTCTTTGCTTGCTGCTTACTCTGAAAAAGGTGACTGGGTGGGTCACTGAATCTCAGACAAACCTCTAGGGCTCTTCTAGATTTGTAGGGGTCCTTGACTCCTTATGAAAGTGTTTTGAATTTTTTATCCAAAATTAATTTTCTTATTCATTATCTGTATTGTTTATACTTTGTCTCTCTGTGGTAGAATATAAGCCCCACTGTGGCAATGATCTTCTCCATGATATATTTGGATATTTTCAAAATGCCTAGAATAGTGGCACACAGAGTAGATACTTGTTTGTTGAATGGACCAGTTAAGGAAAGCAAATTTTAGTCATCTGATTGACCACCATATAATAGACAGCAGTCTCAGGGTTTCATGCCAGCATTTGGGCTGATATAATCACACCATGCTACTTGAGAAATACTTTAAGACAGTTTTTTCTCAAACTGGAATCCAGGGACCCCCGATCTCTATGAAAATGATCACAGAGGTGCATACATTTGGAAGATGGAGAAACACTGGTCAAGCCCAATTTCCTTACTGCACATATAAGGAGACTAAAACCCAAAGAAGGGACATGGCTTTCTCAAGACCACTCAGTTAGAGGTAGAGCCAACGTTAGCATCCATGTGTGTTATTTCTTAGTCCTGAACCTTTCCCATTATACTTCACTCCTTTCTCTTTTGCTCTTCTTGATCTTAGAGAGTTCTAACTATGGAATCCAAGGCCTGAATCAACCATGTGAGTAAGAAAAGGAAGGCATTTTGTGTCAGAAGCTATTTTTTTGCCTTGCCATATGCTATTATTTTGTGATGTTTAAATATAGCCAAATCTTATTTTTAGTTTTTATGTGTTTACTCTCATGGTTGTTTCTTACTGTATTTCATCTTGTCTAGACTGTGAATAATATGAGGGCCTGAACTATACTTTTACCATGTTATTTACCAACATCCAGTTTCCAGTGGGTTTCACTTAGAACAAAACAAAAAACATACAAAAAACACTTCCTTTATATCAAGAATATCAAACCAACTTCAACTTATACCTGCTCCCAAAACTGGGAAGAACTCCCAGAAGCTGAGGATTACCCCTTCCTCTCACAACCCTTAAATAACTGTTTTTTTCTGCCTTTCCTCAAATCTTTGTTTTTTTCCATATACATGCCCAGTTCTAGAATATATATCGTACCCCTTGCTTCAAGAAAAGCATAGCCCAGTGTGGTAAAACAGAATCAAACAAAAATCTTGTCTCAGAATGCTAGTGTCTTCTTCAGTCATCTTATATTCTGTTTATTTATGTTACTTAATTAAATTCCTAGATTTTTCACTCATTTAAAATTATAAAATAAAGTTTAAGAAAATCACTGGGATGTTTAATTTGAAGATTTTGTAAATTATCTAGCTAGGGACAGTGCTCCACGGGGGGATCTGTAGACTGTTCTTTCACAGCATCAAAGAGTTACAGAGTCAGAATTGAAAAAAAAAAAAAAAGGATCATCTGGCCCATGGCCCATCACATACAATAAAGAAACTGAGGCCCAGCAAAGGGATATGATTTGCACAAGCTCACCCAGCTAGTCAGTGTGAGACTGGGATATGGAAGAGGTTTCCAGACTCCTGTTTCAACATTTCTCATGTTGATAGCATACAAGGAACTCATATCCAACAAATATTCCTGATACAAAAAAATCCTTATATAGAACTTACTGTATTTCAGGAGTTAATAATCGAGCCACATTAGGTCACAGGTACATTTTAGGGCATTTATAGCTTTACCCTAAGTTCTCTCTGATATGCCAATTAGTGCTCTTCCTGATAACAAAAAGAGGACTGTGCCAAAGATTATACCTTCCTGGAGTTTATAATAGAGGCATATATGCAGATAGTGGTAGAAGTGAAAAGAGAGTTACTAGCAAAGAATTTCAGGAAATGAGAAGAGAAGTTGCATGATGGGGGTGGGGGTATGGTAGCGGGGAGTCAAGGATGGTTTGGAATCCAGGGCCACATCTTGATGCCATCTAAGACTAAGTTGATTTGGGACGTACAAGCTATTTTTGTCTCCACTGGCAGTAGCTGAACAGTTAGGTTGTATGAGCAATAAGCCTTCAGAATTGGATTAATCATTTGGTATTTTACTGATTGCTTCATGATCAGTCAATGTGGAAACAATCACTGCAGCAATATTATATGGTCGGCCTCAAAGTCTGAGCTGTAAACAGACTACAAAACTCATGTGGAAAGCGGACCTCTAAAGCAACAAACAGTCTGCCAGTTCTTGCTTCAAAAGGGGAAACATACCACACGTTAATCTTTGCAGCCACACTCAACAACTAGTGCAAATAGTATCAATTTCTAACAGATAAAGATGAAACATAGACCAACAAATACCCCTATGAAAGCAGATTTGTACATTCATAGGCTGAATATTCTTTACCTTATACATCCAATTACTAAGTCAAGTTTACTTCCAAGTCTTTATTTTTCTATTCCTTAATATCTAACTCCATAATAATCAAAGTCATTCTTCACATTGCCAACATACAGAACTTCTCAATGCATAGATCTAAACTTTGAATTCTCTTGCTTAAGGATTATCTGGCCTTTGTTAACACCTTGCAGTGGGTCCTCATTGCTCATGATGTAGGCTCCAGGTTCTTGACCATACTATTCAAAACATTTCTTTCCCCTAAGTTTCTTTCCCTTTCCCTTAAATATACCCAAGCTGTAACCATCATTTCCTTAATATGTCATTCTGGTTCATGTGTCCATAACTTTGTAAATGCTGTCACTCATGCTTAGAATTCCCTTCCCTTATGTCCACCCAGAAAATGTCAATCATTCTTCAAGTGTATGTATTATCACCACATACATGAAGCAATTTTCTAGGCAGAACTATTGCTCTGCTCTTGATGACCATTAATTATTTGTACATGCCTGTAGTAGTATGTATTTTTCTTCATTGTAATAATGTATTTGTATGCCTGTCTAATTTCACTGAGTGTGGGGACTCTCTTTTTCATCTTTGCACTCCATAGCATTCATCAATTTGCAGAATGGATAAAAGTCATTTGTTACATAGGGTAAGACTTTATGCTTTTTCTACAAATTTGATTAAAAATAAAAAAAGAGATTAGCTGAGCTGGTACCCTGGACATTAAGTGAAATTCAAAGATGCTGGTGAGAAATCAAATTATTTTTTATATGAGAATGATCACTAATAGCCTTAAGCAGAGTAGAACACTTTATTTTAAAACAAGTGATTGATCTTGATAACAGCAAGGCAAGCCAAAGGACAAAGTCCTTTTGCTAGCTCCTTGAAAGCAGAGACTCTATTTTCTAGTTCTTTCTTATCACATGCAGCACCTTGTAAAGTGCAGGGCACATAGCAAAGCCTTAATACATGTGAAGCAAAATGAATAGTATTATAAAAATGTGGATGAAACTCTATATTCTAAAGTTGCCTCTCATTTCTCCTTTGCCTCTGACCTTGATTTAAGCTAGTTAATATAAAATTAGTCAGCAATGTTAATTAATCTCAGCATTAGTTACTATGATTCCCTTTGGAGAAGTTTCTCACTATCTTAGTATCTTAAGCCTTATATATTTAACTTTAGCATTTTTTTCTCCACAAAGTTTTGGATCCCAGCCAGTTATTTGAGTGATTATTTTGAGGCCAATGATGATCTTGACCAGCATGAGCACTTCTGTATGTGTGTTTGCAATGCTGTGCACACAGTAGGTTCTCAAGAAATGTTTGCTGAAATTAAAGAGCAAAATAGATCATCTACATTATTGAAGTGAAGAATTTAGCTGTAATATGTATATACAAATATATACAAATATATAGTGTCATGAAAAACAGAGAAAAAATATTTATCTGAAGTAAGAATCATTTAAACTAAGCACCAAGTAGAAAGCTGAGCATTTGGAGATTTGGACAGCCAAGTGGAATAGTGGAAGTGTGAGTTGAGGAATCAGCCAGACCAGGGTTCAGTTTTCAGTTCTATAACTTAACTGCTTATTGACATTGGGTAAAGATTTATGCCTCAGTTTCCTTCTCTGGCAACACTGGGCTAATTACATCTATTTAAAAGACTGTGGTTAAAACTAAATAAACTAATACCTCTAAAAGAATCTTCCACCATGCCTGACACAGATCAGTCCCTCCATGATGGTCTGTTGGGGTTGGTCTTAATCAACGATGATGGCTGCCTCAGCCTTCTTCACTATTTCTGGAGTAGTTGTTGCTGTCAATGATATGCACCTGGAGAACTCTGACCCTTTAGAGCTGTGTTACTCAAACTTCAACATGCAACAGAATGTTGAAGCCCTGGAGGGCTTGTTAAGAAACAAAGTGCTGGGCTCCACCACTATAGTTTTTGATTCCTTAGGTCTGGGGTGAGGCCAAGAATTAGCATTTATAACAAGCTCTCAGATGATACTGATGACACCAGTCCTTGGACACACTTGAAGCACCACTGCTTTTGAGTAATTATATCTGTTATAATGAGAATTACAGTACAGGGAAAAAAAAGACATTTGTCGTTTTAGATACTCAGAGGCATCCTCCTAAGGGTTTGAATATACAGGAAAGAAATATTACCTCACCTGCCATGTCTACACAAGGAAAGACTGAAATCATTTCTGATTAGCCCACAATTCTCAATGAAGAATCCCAGAGCAACTACCAGATGCTCCAAGCGGTAGTGATAGGGCAGAGGGCAGAAGACAGAAATTCTCGGAGCCCCAAGCCACCTGAGTTCTTTATTTTACCAACTCTATTTGGAAAAAAAAAAGAACCTGTTTGAAAATTACATGCACTAAATGTCTACTCATTGCCAAAATTGCACTTATGTTAGGAATTGTATTCATTCCCAAAATGACCAATATATATGTTGAGACAGAATCAAAGAGCTTAGAATTAGTGGGGTTGACAGGAAAGTTAAATTTAAAAAAGATGCTCTGGATAGCCAAACGTGGAAATTCCTGGAGGGTGGCATGTGCAGGGAAGGCATAGAAGCTCTGCACTCTTTCTCTCATACTTCACCCTACACATGTCTCCATCCATATCCTTTGCAATATCCTTTGTAGTAAACAGTCAAAAAGAACTGCACAGTAAGATTCTACTGCAGAGATATCCAAAGAGACTTGAATAGAAGCATCAGCAAAACTGAAGGAGTAATGCCTGTCCACACATCCAAGAATAGATTCATCCTGAATCTATTTTGACAAGTCAGCCAGTGGTCCAGAAAAACCCAAGGTGTTATCCATGTACCTGGCAGAGCCTCACATCAAAACATGAACTGCACTCCTTCTCACCTTATGGATAGCTAAAGGAGATTGGGAGCTGGATTTGTTGATTGGCCTCAAGTTGCACCCAACCACTTGGGCCAGGACTCAGCCCTCATTGCCAAGCAATGAGGCTTGAGGTTTGCTCCCATGATATATCCTAGCCTGCCACCAAGACACTCATCCTGGTCACTTTGACCTTTGGCTCATGGTTGTGCTGGCATGAATGCAAACCCAGCTCTCTGCCTGTCAAGCATATGTGTGGTCAGGATAGCAAATCAAGCATTCAGGAACCCAGCAAGAGGTCTTCCCAGATTATCAAGCAGACTGTCCAGAATTTCCCAAAGATACTGAGACTTAGCTTCTTTCAGATCTCACCTTAAAAGAGAATCAATGATGGGACCTGGAGCCACCCAGACTCTCCAGCTTTCTCTGTGATGAAAATGGACTTGGACCCAACCCACAAGGACACAATCCGAGATGCTGAGGATGGAACTCCTGCCTCCCCATGACAGACCCAGCACAAGTACCATCAAAGCCCACACTGTCCCCAACCTCCACTGTCCAGACACATTCCAGGACAGCCCCTCAGAATTGTCTTGATAGGATGCAACAAGGGATGGTGGAGCTCCAGGTTCAGAATGCAGAATGACTGCCTCATCTCTCCCTCCGAGGTCTGTACCTGCTGGTCAAAGCCCTCACCCCTGAGCGGGCTTGGTCCAGGTCCCAGGAAGTGTCACTAAGAGGATCTTCTGGTCTCTTCCTCCTCTGAGGAGAGTGCCCAAAAATGAGACCCTCTATGCTAGGGAATACATGGCCTCAAGTCTCACATGACTTGGTGGACTGATTAACTGATGATCCAAGAAAGGAAAAGAAGCAGGAAACATCCTGTGTCCCAAGCATTATGTTTCTCAGCCATAGTGCCTGTGCAAATGGTGGAACTGCAAAGAAGAATGGGTGGTAGACACAAAGAAAATGCTTAATAAAATTATGTCAGTTCAAGTTTAATATACATGGAGCTTATAATGTCATATAAAAATGTTGTTACTTAATTTTATAAGAAAAGTAGATTAAATTTTATAAGGGCATTAAAATATAATTTTAATAGAAAGATATGAAAATTATCTGTACTTGGTGTATAAATGACTGAATTTTGGGTAACTCTGTAAAAACCAACTATGGGTGTAAAAAGGGGTCTGCTATTTACTTATAAGATGGCTACTTCCAAATCTTTGCTGTTTTTAAGCAATGCCTGCTAAAATGTTTTATTCTGAAGAAGCATTTCCATGGAAACCTTAAAGAGATTTTGCTAATTTTGGATTCGAATCATTATAAAATTGTTTGGTTGCTTTATGTCATTGTTAACCAAATGCTCCTACAGATAGCATATTGCACATGTGTTTTGACTTTCTCTTTCACCTGAGGTCAATTTTTCTTCATTTCTTTCATCAATTTTTGCTTTGATAAAAGAGATGTTGTAGCTACCAGGTGCTCTATGGTTCTGTACTTTGTTAGAAATAAAAATTCTTCGGCAAAACCCAGATCTATTTTATCAAAATCTGGATGTTAAATATTTCCAAGTGATTAATATGCACATTAACAAGTTTTAAGTGGAGTAATCCAATTTTTAAAAGGAGAAAAGATTATATGGGTGAACTGATTTATCATAAAGGTACAGTTAAAATTATACATTTCAATGCATATACATCTTATCTCACAAAATTTTTTTTTATTTATTTTTATTTTACTTTAGGTGCATACTATATCTGGCATTTCTCCCCATGTTACCCCTCCTCACCCTCCCCACCCCTAGCTGTCTCTCCCCTACCCTCCCCCAACTGCTCCCAGTGTGTGATGCTCCTCTCCCTGAGTCCACGTGTTCTCATTGTTCAACACCCACCTAGGAGTGAGAACATGTGGTGTTTGGCTTTCTGTTCTTGTGTCAGTTTGCTGAGAATGATGGTTTCCAGATTCATCCAAGTCCCTACAAAGGACACGAACTCATCATTTTTTATGGCTGCATAGTATTCCATGGTGTATATGTACCACATTTTCTTTGTCCAGTCTATCATTGATGGGCATTTGGGTTGGTTCCAGGTCTTTGCTATCGTACACAGGGCCACAACGAACATATGTGTGCATGTGTCTTTGTAGTAGAATGATTCATAGTTATTTGGGTATATACCCAGTAATGTGATTGCTGGGTCAAATGGAATTTCTATTTCTGATCCTTGAGAAATCGCCACACTGTCTTCCACAATGGTTGAACTAATTTACTCTCCCACCAACTGTGTAAGAATGTTCCGTTTCTCCACATCCTCTCCAGCATCTGTTGACTCCAGATTTTTTAATGATTGCTATTCTAACTGGCATGAGATGGTATCTCAATGTGGTTTTGATTTACATTTCTCTAATGGCCAGTGTTGATGAGCATTTTTTCATATATTTGTTGGTCTCATATATGTCTTCTTTTGAAAATTCCATTCATATCCTTTGCCCACTTTTGAATGGGGTTGTTTTTTTCTTGTATATCTGTTTTAGTTCTTTGTAGATTCTGGATATTAGCCCTTCGTCAGATGGGTAAACTGCAAAAATTTTTTCCCATTCTGTTGGTTGCCAGTTCACTCTAATGATGGTTTCTTTAGCTGTACAGAAGCTCTGAATTTTAATTAGATCCCATTTATCTATCTTGGCGTTTATTGCCATTGCTTTTGGTGTTTTCGTCATGAAGTCCTTGCCTATGCCTATGTCCTGGATGGTTTTGCCTATGTTTTCTTCTAGTGTTTTTATGGTGTTAGGTTTTATGTTTAAATCTTTAAGCCATCTGGAGTTGATTTTAGTGTAAGGTGACAAGTAGGAGTCCAGTTTCTGCCTTCTGCCATTGCCAGCCAGTTTTCCCAACACTATTTATTAAACATGAAGTCCTTTCCCCATTGCTTGTTTTTGGCAGGTTTGTCAAAGATCAGATGGTTATAGATGTGTGGTGCTGCTTCTGAGGCCTCTGTTCTGTTCCATTGGTCTATGTCTCTGTTTTGGTACCAGTACCATGCTGTTTTGACTACTGTAGCCTTGTAGCACAGTTTGAAGTCTGGCAGTGTGATGCCTCCAGCTTTGTTCTTTTTGCTTAGAATTGTCTTGGCTATGTGGGCTCTCTTGCGATTCCATATGAAGTTTAAAGTGATTTTTTCCAGTTCTGTGAAGAAGGTCATTGGTAGCTTGATGGGGATAGCATTCAATTTATAGATTACTTTGGGCAGTATGCCCATTTTCATGATATTAGTTCTTCCTAACCATAAGCATGGAATATTTTTCCGTATGTTTGAGTCCTCTCTTATTTCGTTGAGCAGTGATTTGTAGTTCTCCTTGAACAGGTCCTTTATATCCTTTGTTAGTTGTATTCTTAGGTATTTTATTCTCTTTGTAGCAATTGTGAATGGGAGTTCTCTCTGGATTTGGCTCTCTGTTTGTCTGTTATTGGTATATAGGAATGTTTGTGATTTCTGCACATTGATTTTGTATCCTGAGACTTTGCTGAAGTTGCTTATCAGTCTGAGAAGATTTTGGGCTGAGATGATGGGGTCTTCTAGATATACAATCATGTCATCTGCAAATAGAGACAGTTTGACTTCCTCCTTTCCTAATTGAATGCCCTTTATTTCTTTTTATTGCCTCATTGCTCTAGCTAGAAATTCCAATACTATATTGACTAGGAGTGGTGAGAGAGGGCATCATTGTCTATTGCCTGATTTCAAAGGGAATTATTCCAGCTTTTGCCTGTTCAGTATGATATTGGCTGTAGGTTTGTCATATATAGCTTTTATCATTTTAAGATACGTTCCATCAATACCTAGTTTATTGAGAGTTTTTAGCAAAAAGGGCTGTTGAATTTTATCAAAGGCCTTCTCTGTACCTGTTGAGGTAATCATGTGGTTTTCGTCTTTGGTTCCATTTATATGATGGATTACGTTTATGGATTTGCATATGTTGAACCAGCCTTGCATCCCCAGGATGAAACCTGCTTGATCATGATGGATAAGCTTCTTGATGTGCTGTTGCAATCTGTTTGCCAGTATTTTATTGAAGATTTTTGCGTCAATGTTCATCATGGATATAGAACTGAAGTTTCCTTTTTTAGTTGAGTCTCTGCCTGGTTTTGGTATCAGGATGATGTTGGTCTCATAAAATCAATTAGGGAGGATTCCCTCCTTTTGTATTGTCTGAAACAGTTTCAGAAGGAATGGAACCAGCTCCTCTTTGCATGTCTGGTAGAATTTGGCAGTGAACCTGTCTGGACCTGGACTTCTTTTGGTTGGTATGCTATTGATTGCTGCCTCTACTTCAGCCCTTGTTATTGGTCTATTCAGAGTTTCAACTTCCTCCTGGTTTAGTCTTGGTAGAGTACAAGTGTCTAGGAATTTATCCATTTCTTCCTAGTTTACTGGTTTATGTGCATAGAGCTGTTTCTAGTAATCTCTGATGGTAGTTTTTATTTCTGTAGGATCAGTGGTGACATCCCCTTTATCGTTTTTTATTGCGTCTATTTGATTCTTCTCCCTTTTCTTTTTTATTAATCTGGCTAGTGGTCTGTCTATTTTGTTGATCTTTTCAAAAAACCAGCTCCTGGATTTATTGAATTTTTG